>BPLR01014553.1:0-285880 GCA_021605095.1 Caerostris extrusa
TTTTAGGCTTAAAAATTCATTAAATATGTATCTTTCATCTGAAAGCGTATGAATTAAATTAAAATAATGCAAATTATTCTTGTGATAAAATAAAAAATATATTTCCATTGCAGTCTGTTATTAAAGCCACAAAGTAGTACCAGTTTAGCTGCTTATTTATTTAATATTTTTTTATACAAGTTTTTTTTCTGTGGAAAAAAAAAATTATTATTATTATTATTTTGTGCTCTTTTCTAACTTTTTGCATTTTCAATTAACTCTAATTCTTTGATTTTGTTGATATATTTTTTTAAATAAACATTCTTTGGGTTAATATCAATGATCTTATTGATTACTTTATATGTGAGAAAAACTAATTTCAATTTTGTAAGTGTTGTTTTCAATTTCTGTGGAAGGCAGGTCAGGTTTGAAAACTTGATAATGTTTTTACCATATTGTCTAAATAATTATAACTTTTGAGTATTTTCGGAATAAGTTTTGATTAATTTTCATAATTATATAACATAGAAAAATCCAAGTTTATCTTTTGCTACAACAAATTTATTTAAAATTACCTTTCATTTTTCAAACAAGGTGGGAACATGAACATGTAGTGTCATCATCAGTCATTGATATCTCCACCAGATTTGTAGCAGATTAGTGTGAATTCGTAGTTGAACTTGCCCATTTTTGAAAGTCAAAGTTCTAGCAGTACCATTAAATATTTTGCTGGTGTTGTATAATATTGGCATAAATAAACAGTAAGCTGAAAAAAAGTGTTTTAAAACTGAGTGCATTGCTGGAAATTCTATTTGTATCATTTAGATGGCAGTTGAATATCCCATTATTATTGTGCATATTTGGCAGTGGTTTATGTATGCCATCAATAACGAGAAACCTAATGGCCGAGTGACTATAGCTCTGGCACTCGGTGTCCCAGGTTTTTAAAGTTCGGGAAGTTCAACTATGTCATGAAAGTTTGTAGTGGTTCGGACCATAGGTTCCTGGTCTAATATAACTGTAGGGTGTAAGGCTGGAAATCCCTACACCGTAAAAAGAAAAAGCATCTCTCTGCCTAGAAATCTGCCAGTGGGCAGAAGGCGCTTGGCCCACCATAGGACTTTCGTTGCGTCAATGAAGAAGAACTATAGTCACTTATGAGCAATGAGGACATTACCTTCTAGGAGAACTATTAAGTTAGGTGCCTCGAATTTTTCGTGTTGTACTGGAAAAAACTTCGGATAAATCTCATCAAAGCCTGTCGTTGAGATATATTTATAGACGTTGTCAGATTGCTATTGAATCTTCTGGTTTGTGAAAGCAAGGGCTGCAACGGTTGCCGCAAGCAATTCTAAGCTTTGCTCTATGCGTAAGCTGCCCGCGTTACACGACTCGGGACGAACCTACCTTAAGCTTATTTCTTTTAAAGTACCGAGGACTATTATTTGAGGTCAGTTTCAGCTATGGCGATATATGATGCAGATGACAGATCTGCTTGTATATGCTGCTATATGGGGCTGATATATAGTAAGATATGGCGAAGATATGGTAAATTTAACCTAATCCAGGCCTCACTAAGGGAAGCCTGGTTTTTAATTTACCACATTTCGTTTCATTACATTACATTTGCATACCGTATTTTTATAATACGGTATTTTATCTCCTAGCGCGCGCATTATCATAGGAACATTATTACAGATACGCATGCGCAATTTCCTATGAGCATGCGCACTAGGGAAGACAAATACCGTATTTTAAATACGGTTAGAAAAGAAGTTTGCATACCGTGAACGATTTACCGTAAGACGTCCGTTAGATTTTTCTCCCTAAGCGCGCATGCTCATAGGAAACATTATTACAGATGCGCATGCGTTTCTATGAGTTTCGTGGAGAAAATCACGGCTGGTGATCTGACGTGCGCGCTCTAAATTTTTTATTTTCGTTTCGATTTACGTTAAGGTTGCATATCATAGGGTTCCCATCTTTTCTTGGCGTACGCATCTGTGACATAAAATCGCATGTTTTTCTGTCAAGCTTTTACTTGTCAATTTCCAATTATTCGAACCTAATTCGAAAAAGAGCATGCTATGCACCAAATTAAAGGTATGCCGTTTTAGTTTATGTTATAGCTAATGACTTGAGGAAGAAATCTAGCTTGGTTTCTATTCGTATTTAAGACTCCGGAAGGAAAAAATTTGCCTAAGAGTTACATGTTCCGTAGGGATTAATAACTTGGGAAAAGTATATTTAGTTCAGGTTACCCGGTCTCTGCATATGAATAAATTTAGCCCTAACAAATAGCATATCAGTCTTGCACGCTATGCTTTAATTGAGATGGATCATTGGCGAGGAGTGAATTAAAGAGCTGTTACAAAATTGCTTAATCTATCGGACAAAAAAAAAAATGAGGAACCCTAACCAAATGGTTACGTGACTATAGGTAGAACCACACCCTTCATTTAGTGGGAATATTTTTCAATGCATGAAAGCAAATTTGATTGTTCACACTCATCTTGCCCAAGGGTTTTTTTTTCAATGCCAAAGTTAAGTTCCGCATACTACATGATCAATTTAGAAATAATAACCCCTTTTTTATTCAGGTAAAATTGCGAAATGTTTTAAAATGCTTTCAGTTAATATATTACAGTAGGCGAAAATTACAATTAAATCTATTGAAGTATTTATATGTCACCGCTTTAATGCGTTATATCAGGTTTGGTTTGTCGCTCTACGTTTATTTTGTACACATTTAGGCTAATTAGACCGGCACCTACAGCGTAACGGGGATTCCGGAACCACTAACAAACATTCATGTCCTTATACCAGGAGTAGTCAATCTTTTTTTATACCAACCATCTACTTTTTGTATATAAAATTAGGCTGAAAAGGCTGACACATAGATGGTGCTACTAGTATTAAATCCATAATTTTTAGTTAACCTAACCTTCAAAAGACACGTGTATAAATTTGACAGCTGTTGCACTATTAGTATGTGAGTTATAGCATTTTTAGTGAAGCAACTTTTTGTTAGTTTGAAAAAATGGATAAGAAGGAATTTCGTGTGTTAATAAAGTATTGCTTTTTGGCAAAAAAAAAAAAAAAAAAAAAATACTATTGAAGCCAAGGCTTGGCTTGATAAACATTATTCGGACTTTTGCACCAGGAAAATCAACCGTAGAGAAGTAGTTTTGCTTAATTTAAACGAGGCGAAATGAGCACCGAGGACGATGCACACAGTGGACGCCCCAAAGAGGCTGCTACCGACGAAAAGATAAAAAAAGTCAAAAATAATTTCTGATAACCGTAAAGTGAAGTTGATTGAGATAGCCGAGACCCTAAAGATATCAAAGGAACGTGTTGGACATATCGTGGATGAATATTTGAATATGCGAAAAGCTCTGTTCAAAGTGGGTGCCGCGCAGAGCTCACAATCGTCCCAAAACAACAACAAATTGCTGATTCTAAGCAGTGTTTGGAGCTGTTCAATCGTAATAAACCCGAATTTTTTGCGTCGATATGTGACAATGGATGAAACATGGCTCCATCATTTCACACCGGAGTCAAATCGACAGTCAACCGAGTGGACTACACGTGATGAACACTAAAAATGCTATAACTTCACTAAAAATGCTAAAACTCACATACTAATAGTGCAGCAGCTGTCAAATTTATACACGTGTCTTTTGAAGGTGAGTGCTAACGAAAAATCATAGTTTAACACTAGTAGTGCCATCTATTTGTCAGCCTACAGAACTTTCCATCCCACCTGTTATGTTGGTAGTAAAATTTTCTAGTCACCCACAGATTCCATAGTTGTGGCGATTTATAAAGTAGAAAAGTAACTTCATTTTATAAAACATAAAACAGATTTACAACAAGTTAACACATATAATATTTTCCTTACCAAATATTTTATGTCAGACTTTAGCTAAATTTGGCATAATAAATCTTTATAAAAACAACTTTCTGTAGTTAAATCATCTTTTATTTATACTTTGCATGCATACAAGATTGAACTCTGGATGCAGTTACATTTAATTAGTTTAATTGTTAATGAGATATTTGATGCTGATGATGTGAATCTAGATATCTAGTCAATTTTGTAAGGAACAAACAAAGATTTCCTCTTTTGAAATATTCAGGCAGCTTCTTTCTTTGGTTATATCATTAACACCACTAAAATGATTTCACAAGATATGAAGTAGGGGAAAGGTTTATGAATTGAATATCATTTTCCACACATTTGATATGGCGAGCATTTTTAAACAATACCTGAAAATTATTCTATTTCAATATTTAAAAATCAATTTAAATTTAATAAAAGGAATGTGTCTCAGTAACTGCCAAAATCTCTACCCCTCACAATGAAGCTGAACGCCAACTAGTTGACGGTAGGGACAAGCTGACTACCACTGTCTTATACAATGCTTTGCTGGACGCTTCTTCAATGATACATCATATCTTGTTATTTATAATCTGTCAGAATATTCACATTTTCATTTCCTTAAATAACTTAGAAATAAAAGAAGAATATGATAAAAAAAATAAATAAATGAAATATTACTGTGACCATTTAGATCAGAAGAGTTCGACTCCAGGCCCAGATGTGGCCCAGCACGTAAAGCAGGATAATAGTAGGTAAGAATACTATTTTTATGTACTTAAATAGTATTTCAAAAATTAGTAAAAATTAAGTATTATTTTGCAAATCCTGAGTGTTTTGATCTGATTTATGCATCAGATTCAACTTCAATCAAGACACCAGGAGACCTATTACACTGAACCCACATTTTGCCAATGCAGCACAATTTTGCTCAAACCCAAACAAACCCTCCCAAGAGTAGCATCTGGAAATACTCCACCATCCAAAACTTCTATTTAGACCCAGTACAAGGAATGCTGAAAAGGACTACCTATTTATCTTACTCTTCTTTGGATTACCCAAAGAAGCTGTCGCTTTGATATCAATTTTTCACCATCTTTTTTTCCACCAAAAAGTTATCAGCTAAGGAAGTGGTGAAACTCCAACCAGTTAACCTGACTATCCATGCGATATGGCTTTACACATATTTTCCACAATCCCCATCGAGTCTCCCTCTTTTCCGAAAACTATGACTACACCACTGCCGCCATAGGGATTCGATCCCTGAGACTCCAACACTCTAGCTTTCCGAACTAGAGGTATTTTGTGCAAGGAGGAAAATAGTTGCAACTCCCAGATGATATCCATGAGTGTGTTAGTTCGAAATTGCAGTAGCTGTCCAATAAGTCCGACTTCAATTGGACTTTTTTAACAGGAATAACAAATTCTTCTACCATGAATCTGATAATCACTTATATTCTCTCTCTCTATTTCCCACCAAGAGATTGCAGTTTGGAAACCCAATCAAAATATTGCCTTCCATTTCAAACGTATTTTATGACTATAAACAGTCAATCAAACAGGGGGGAAGTATATGTTATATATACAATAATAAATACATACTTCTTAATTAACAGGGGGAAGTATATATGTTACAAGTATATATTTTTAATTACATACAAACAAACATCAAAATTACTTAAGAAAAGGTATAACATTCAACAACATAGACAAGTTCTGACCACTACCGCGGAAGAACATGCAGTATTAAAAGGCCGCTGCAGATGTTGCCATATTTGATAAAGGAGCGCTTACAAACATCGAAAAATGCATTACATTTTAAATTTCGTTTCTCCGTTTTTCAATGAGGCCTTAAATCTTCTGTATGGTTGGATTGAGAAAACATAAATCAGGAAATAGCATCCAAAGATGCTTAAAATAAATCAATCTGAAACTGGATGGTGTTCTTTAATTTGGTCCTTAAATTAAAACAAACTTTAGTATGCTTTTGAATTTCCTTCTATTGCTATACAAAATCCTTTAACCCTTATTTTAAATATTTCCTTTTAAACCCTTACTAAAAATACTTAATAAATATATTTAACAGATGCAATATTACATAAAAAATTGTTTTTTTTTTCATTTGAACATTTGTTGCGTACGATATCTAAAACCCTTTTGGCTGTAACAGGTACCGATTTGGTTATGAAAATATATTTTTAAAAATATTTTTTTTCATGTCTCTAGAATTTAGTTTACCTGCACGACAATTTTTTTTTTTTTCAGAAATATAAATTTAAAAAAAAATATCCAGTGAAGATTTAAAAACATAAAAAAAAAAATTGAGGTTAATTACTAATAAACACATTGCAAGCTATTTCTAGAAATAATAATAAAAAAAAAAAAAAACACTTATTAATTATCTTAAAATTCACGAATGATATATATTGCATTTCTCAAAAGGATGACTTTCCACTAATTCCTCACATTCAACTTGGTCAGAAAATTAAATAGCCCTAACCTCATTTTACTCACAACAGTAAAACTTATGTATGTTATCAACAAGAATCTTCAGTTATTTTCAGAATGGTGCAATGAAGTAATAGCTTTCGCAGAATTAGGAAATAAATCTTCAAAATATTTAATTAAATTAGCGAGGCATAGGAATATACATCAGATAAGACGAAACAACCACGTAAATGATTGGAGTTAATGTTTGAAGTTTGAGATAGAATTGGGTGCCAATGTTATGGATGCCCATACGGCTGAGCTTAAATGTTTAGAAAATTGGAAAATCTGTTACTTTGGTTTTGCGTATGAGAACGCCGTTTTTTCAATTATAATCTAAGATGCTGTAGGTATTATTTTGTTTACTAAAGGTTAATGTATAATAGTATAATCTTTAATATTTAATCTTTTATATGAAAATAATTCTTTTTTAATTTAATTTATTATTCTTGTTTATATGCCCCAAAAAAAGTGTCGTTTTTCCAAGAATATTTTAAACAATTTACATGAAATTTAAAGATTTTGTTTTTTGAAATGGTTGATGAATTGTAACTAAGTTACTGGATATAAATTTTGTTTAAAAGAATTTATTATTCTGGTTTATCAATGAGGTTTTTATTTTTCTCAAAATAATATATATTTTATCCAAAGATTAAATAATGTCCTTAGATAGCAACTTGATTTTTCGGATAAAAAATTTTTATTTTTAGTCAACTTATTGAGTATTTCCATTTTTATGTAATAAAAAAGATTACAATTATGTTTTTGAATGTAAAAAATTATACAAAATTTTTGGATATAAAAATATAAGAATTAAAATTATTTTTAATTTAAGATTTTCAATTAATTATAAAATTGAAAAAAAAAAAAAGAAAGAATTTGAAAAAGAGATTTTAAATTTACTCAATTAAATAATTTATTTTACTTAATTTAATTTAAAAATTGATTTTTAATTCTTAATTTTTTCGTTTAAAATTAAAATTAAGTAAAGAATTTACAAATTAAGAAATTTTAAATTAATTAACTTTTTTAGTTTTTGATTATAACAGTAAAAATTTATTTTAAATATTTGAAATAATTGTAATGCAAATTTATAATTTGAATAAATTTTGATAGTTTTTTTATGCAGTAAAATAATTTTATAATTGAGAAAATGGTAAAATAAATTTTTTATTAAAATTATAAGATAAATAATTAAATTTTATATACTGAAAACTATTGTAATTTTTAATGATTTAAAAAAGTTAATTTTGCATATTATTTTTATTATTGACATAATATTTTAAAATAAAATTGGCTTTTAAATTATTCTAATAAAAGATTTTTATTTTATTAATTTGATTTCTGAAATTTCATTTATTACTATTACACTATAATTATAAAACTATCCAAAAGTTATTCTTTTCTACAAATAAGGATGATTCTTCATTAAATGTTTAACTCATATTAATATAGGTAGACATCATTTTCATTTACTATTTGAAAACATTCATTTTATATTTAATCTTTTCCAGAACAATGACATGCATGATATGTAATATAATGAAAATAACATATATATTGTAAAACTATTTAATACAATATTTCACAAAAATAATTCATTGATTGTTAGAAGTAACTCTGCGTGCTGATTTTGAATATTGTAACATTAAAATTACTATAACACAAAATTTATTAAGAAGCGTTTCTAAAAAAAAGATAAATGTATTAATTTTTTTTTATTTATTGAATAATTTTTTATAAGAAAATTAAAAAGCTATACAATGCTGTTTAAAGTTAGTGTATTTTATGAACGCTTTTACATTTATTATTGACTATTTTTTTAGTTAAAAATGCTATAGAATGTTAAAAATGTTATTTAAAATTAGTGTATTTTTTTAAAAAAGCTTTTACAACCATTATTGAATAATTTTTGCAGTTAGAAAATGTTATACAATGCTAAAAATTGTAATAAAGTTAATATATTTTATGAATGCTTCTACAACCATTATTGAATAATTTATGTTTAGTTAAAAAATGCTGTATGGTACCATGTTAAAAATGCTATTTAAAAAGTGTATTTTATGAACGCTTCTACAATCAATGTTAAATAATTTTTTAAGTAAAAAGGGCTATACAATGTTATTTAAAATTAGTGTATTTTATGACTATAATTGAAAATCTTTTAAAAAAAAATCCTATACAATGCTAAAAAGTATTTTTTAGTGTATTTTATGAATAATTTTTTTTTTTTTGGGGGAAGGGTAATTGGGTATGTTTTAACTCTACAAAATTGGTTTCAATGATTCAAAAAATTATTCATTTTATGTAGGGAAAAAAAATCAGAAAATATTTTAAAAGGATACTCTGTAAAAAAGCCCCATTGATTAAAATACAAAATTTACTGATATTCAGAAGGAAAAAAAATGTGTTTTTTAATATATTTTCAAATAAGGTAAAAGAAAAAGGCGTAATTTGAAAAAAAAAGAGTATATCTTGAGCGATTTGATTACTAAATCACGAATCGGAACTTAATTGATTTCACCATGTAATTTCAATCCAAAAGAAACGGTACGACGAAAGGCCTGTTCTTAAAAACCTTCACCTAAAGGGTTGAGCGGCAAAAAAATATTTTTGAGGCACCGAAAGAAGTCAGAAAATTAAAAGCCTCTCATCAAACTGCAAAAAAGTAATAATAATAATAAAAAAGAAGAACATCGTTGCGCAGTTAAAATAAATGAGCATCTATATGACAGTCATTACTCACACAAACTCGTGCACTCCATTACTAGATGTTGCCAAAAAATAAAACAAAAATTTCCTAACTACGTTGTACGTGGAAATTGATACAAGGAATTTTTTTTCATTCTTTTCTTTTGATTTTGGGAGCCTGGAAAAGTCTTTAGGCGGGAACGGTTTTGTTTGTTCCTTATTTTTTCCCTTAAGTTGGTATCCCAGCAAACAAGTTTAAAAGCCATTTTCACCGCAGAAAAACAGTTCCCGAAAACTTGCGAGTCGCTGCTACGGCGTGAGCAATTATTTTCCCATTTCTTACTTTTCTCCACCTTTTATTTTGTTACTCTTGTTATTATTACTAATTTTTTTATTTATTTATTTATTTATTTTTTTTTATTTCTTCATTCCCTCCATTTCTTTGCCAGTCGAAGGTTTTGGCATCGATTCTTTCGGTTCTGTTCTGTTCTGTTTTTTTTTTTCGTAGAAGCGTTCGACCGAAGCAAGAATTCTTGTGAAAGTAAACAACGCGAAAAGTGAAAATAATTCGAACGGTGTTGCGAGTTGAGATGAATTGTAACTTCTGCTAATCGTTTGCGGAAGGAGAATAAAAAAAAAAAAAAAAAAAAAAAAAAAAACGATCATTTGTTCTTTTTAAAATTTTATTTATTGTTTATAATTCATTGGCATCCGGCAACACAGACTTCCTGTTAAATTTTTCGAACAAACAAATTATTTTTTTTTTCACTAATAAAATTTTTTTATTATAATTCAAGAATAATTACGAATCAAACAATAGTTCGAATTAATTTTTTTCTTTTAATAAAAGAAATTCTTTTTCTAAGTGTACCAGAACAGAATATTTTTAACTCCAGTTCTCTATATTCTTAATTTTATCGTAGCCTTATTTTCTTCATATAAATCAATTTTAGAAGATTAGAAATCTAACATATAAAATTTAATGTACTGTGTGCGAATTTTGAAACAGCTCAATGTTTGAGAATTTTCATAGAAAGAATCTACGAATTACATTTCTAGTACAATGGAATTTTCATAGAAAACTGTAATTTGATGTACCGTATGTGAATTTTGGTTACATATGCCAATTGGTCAAAAGCCATTCTTTCGAAAAAGTTTTATCATTTCTCAATGTTTATTAGTGCGAAAGAAATCTATTCATTCTACATTTGATTTTAACCAAATTCAAAACATTTTCAGTTAAATATAAATGTAACTTAGTGAATAAAAAACCAGCCATTAATTTTAGATTTTATTAAATTGACGTCTATAGGCCATTTTGAAAACAGTTCAACGTATGAGAATTTTCATAGAACAGAATCTACGAATTATATTTCTAGTACAATGGAATTTTCATAGAACCTCTGAGAATTTTCATAGAAAGCTTACTCGTAATTTGATGTACCGTATGTGAATTTTAATTACATATGCCAATTGGTCAAAAGCCATTCTTCCAAAAATGTTAATTTATTACCATTTCTCAATTTTAATTAGTGTGACAGTTTCCCAAATCTCAATTCATTGTACTTTTGATTTTATCCAAAGCAACATTTCAGATTTTAGTCTAGATAACACGTCTAGATTTTATTAAATTGGTATCTATAAGTCGAGTTTTTGAAAACAACTCAACGTCTGAGAATTTTCACAGAATTTTTATAGGATGAATCTAAGAACTGCATTTCTAATTACATTTCTAGAATTAAATTACAATAGAATTTTCATAGAACGTCTGAGAATTTTCATAGAAATTCATAATTTGATGTACCGTATGTGAATTTCGATCAAATGTGACAGTTGGTCAAAAGTCATTCTTCCAAAAATGCTAATTTATTACCAATTCTCAACGTTTAATACAATGAAAGTTTACAAAATCTCAATTCAATTTACATCTGATTTTAACCAAAATAACATTTCAGTCAAATATAAAATTCAACTTAGTGAATAAAAAACTGGCCATTAATTCTTAGATTTTATTAAATTGATGTCTATGCATCCACCGTTTGAAAACAACTCAACGTTTAAGAATTTTCATAGAATTTTCAAAGAAATAATCTAAGAATTACATTTCTAGAATTATATTACAATGGAATTTTCATAGAAATGCATAATTTGATGTACCGTATGTGAATTTTTATCACATGTGATAGTTGGTCAAAAGCCAATCTTACAAAAATGTTAATTTATTAACCCATTCTCAACGATTAATACAATGAAAGTTTCCGAAATCTCAATTCAATTTACGTCTGATTTTAACCAAAATAACATTTCAGTCAAATATAAAATGCAATTTACTGAATAAAAAAACTGGCCATTAATCCTTACATTTTATTAAATTGATGTCTATACAATCACCTTTTGAAAACAGCTCAACGTCTGAGAATTTTCATAGAAAGAATCTAATAATTACACTTGTAGAATTACATTACAGTAGAAATTCCGTAGAAATGTATAATTTGATATATTTATTGTATGTGAATTTTCATCACATGTGTAGTCAAAAGTATTCTTCCGAAATCTTAATTTATATTACCATTTCTTAATGTTTATTAGTGTGAAAGTTTCCGAAATCTCAATTCATTCTAGTTTTGATTTAACCAAATAACAATCCCGTCAAACATAAAAGGCAACTTAGTGATTAAAAAAGTGGCCGCTAATTATAAGATTTTATTAAACTAACGTCTATACACCCACTTTTTGAAAACAGCTCAACGTCTGAGAATTTCCATGTCTTCTTTCGTTGGAAGTTTACAGCTAATGATATCAATTTATTATGTGCTGATTGCTAAAGACTTGAAAGATCTCTGATACCATCAAATTAATTGTTGCTATTATTAGTAATTAATGGCTACGACGTGGCGTTGACCGACAACAGAAAATAATGCATATTTATTTTGGAAAATTTTAATAGGAATAAAAAACAAACAAGATTTCGATAAGTGGAATTTCAGAAGATTTATTTTTATCTTATCTCTAATTTTCTACAAAGAATTTATAGTTTTATTTTGTATAGAATACGGCCCATGTTGCTGTGCACCAGAAAATAAATTAAATGTTTTTTAATTGAATAATGACGAATTGCTTATTATAGTACCTGTGAATAAACAATAATTTAGGTTTTTTCCTTTTGGTGAAAAAATTAACAATTCCGTTTTCCTTTTACTATTCTTGAACAAGCAACATACCGTTGACCCTGTGGTAAACATGGATTTTTAATGATTGTTCTTGGGTTTTGTTAATTGTAAATAAAGAAGCATGGTGAGCTGGAAATTGTGGACGTTTCAAATTAAATTGCAAATTGGTAGGGATCATTGGGATACGCTGAATCAGTTCATCTTCACTTTTACTTTTAATAATTGTCATTTCAACCATATTTAACATTGGTAGAATAAATTCATTAAACAATTAAGTTCTTTAAATAAATTTTGTAAACTGCAATGCTGATAATATTTATTGCTCTGAATGATGTCATTTGGAAGTTTGAGTTGTATTTTCCAAAGATTTGTAGAAAATGTTTGGACCACAATGATTGATTTGAAGTGATTCAGGAGTGTCATCCAAAGATGACCAATTGGCTTTATCATTTGAATAATACATTTTAGGCGGTTCTTTGAGAAATGTCAAAGCATAAAAATGCGTTAAATTTTTAACCATTTTCCCAATCTCAATATTGCGATGCGTACTAAAAATCGTAATTTTTATTGTAATTGAATGCTTCTTATTTTAAATAGGCCTCTCAATTTATCTCTTGTTTGAGTCCATCGTCAGCGAAAATTTTCTTCTTTTTTTTTTTCCACTGCTCTTGAGGTAACAATTCTAATTCTAATGTTTTCTAGTAATGTGTCCTGCTCTTGAGTTGTTTAAACTGCTCTTAACTCAAGATTTCTTAAACTGTTTATTTCAATAATGTATATTGAACATGTGTAACCTAGATAGACGAGAAATGTAGATGAAGCGAATTATTCCTGAAATGTCTACAGAAGTTTCTAGCGTGCTTTTGCTGCCAAGCAACTGCTGACTTCAGGCCCCTTGCTGTTAGGATTCCCTCTTAGGACTTGTGAAGAAAGTTTCAGTATGGGTGTAGACTAGAGAGAGAGAGACAGACACGTTCCGTTAGTGTGTGTGGGTGCCATGGCTTCATGTAGAGAATGCTGCTGATATTTTTGTCTTTTTTTGTAAATAACGTACATGCGTCATTTATGCTACAATAAATTTTATGTTTAAAAACTAAGCCATGGTTGAATATTTTGGTTTATGACAGACACTATACTACTCTAAGCTAAGCTAGAAACTCCATGGGATGACAGAAGATTTTCCTGTGATCCAATCATCATCTACTTCTAACTAAAAGAAGATGTTCGTCACAACCTATCACATTCTTTTTTCTGTTAACAGACCCAGGACTTAAAAGAGTTTACTGCTGATAATGTACATAGCACTGGTTTGAGCAAAAACTATATCCTAAATATTAAATGTTAATTCTTTCTTTTATTTTAACCATTAAAAACATAAATGAATTTTTTTAAACTTCTCCAGAAACAAACCAGTCTTTGTGTTACGAATTTATCCAACAGAGACAATATTGAATTTATATTTTACAAGAAGAATTCAATACATCAAAAAATACTTTCAGTATAATATCACATTTTGCTGCTGTGCAAATTGACATTTTGGAGTTCACCGAAAACAAAACTTAGCAAAGACATCAAAGAAAATTCCACTAGACTTAATGGACAGTTTGAAGGACAAATGTCATTTAGAAACGTATTTTGAGAAGTTTAAAAGGGCCGAACGTGCCCTGAGGAAAAAAAATAAAAGCATTCTTCATACTCGGGAAAAGAGAAAAGAATGGTCTAGTGCAAGAATAACCAGCATTTATAAAATGAAAAACCACGCTTAATTAAGTTTCAAGGAAATGAAAAAGTATCACGAAATTCATTTTCATGTTAAAAATACCTTTTTTAGATCTTAAGATTATCATTATTTATTTCATTAATATTCAGTTTTTGAGAAAGGAAAAATATTTTACTTTTTCTAGTTTCTATTTTGCTATACAATAGCTTTTTTAGACATTTAATTTATTTAATAGTAAAAATAGTAAATAGAAATAAAAAATAGAAATAAATATTAAATTCAATGATAATATTTATTTCTATTTTTTATTACTATTTACTATTTTTACTATTTTATTTACTATGAGAAATTTGTTAATTATATTTTAAATCAAAAGAATAAATGAAATTTATATCGTATTAATGAACTCTGTGTTGTCATTAATATGAACTTATTTCGTTAATACAAGCTTACTTAATTAATATCAACATAACTCATTAATATATATATATACTGTTAAAAAGAATAATTTTAATTTTACAAATAAAAAAAACCAAAATCCTTGAAGAAATTCTTTTGTGCAGATATACACTGAAGTGACAAAAGTCATGGGATAGCAATATGCAAATTTTCAGATGTCAGTAGCATCGCGTAGAACAGGTATAAATGCGCAGTGCTTTCGCAGAGCTTTCATTTCTGTTCAAGTTATTCATGTGAAGAGGTTTTGACGTGATGATGACCGCACGACGGGAATTAACAGACTTTGAACGCGGAATGTTAGTTGCGGCTAGACGCATGGGTCATGCCATTTCGAAATCGTTAGGGAATTCAACATTCCCAGATCCACTGTGTCAAGAGTGTGCCGAGAGTATGACATTTCAGGCATAACATCCCACCATGGACAGCGCAGTGGTCGACCGCCTGCACTTAACAACCGAGACCGGCGACGTCTGCAAAGAGTCGTAAATTCTAACAGACAAGCAACACTGCGTCAAATAACCGCAGAAATCAATGTGGGACGTACAAGGGACTTGTCTGTTAGAACTGTGCGGAGAAATTTGGCTTTCTTGGGCTATTCCAGCAGAAGACCGACTCGAGTGCCTTTACTGACAGAACGACATCGCTTGCAGCGACTCTCGTGGGCACGTGAGCATATCGGTTGGTCCCTAGATGAATGGAAAACCGTGGCCTGGTCCGATGAGTCACGATTTCTGTTGGTAAGAGCTGATGGTAGGGTTCGAGTGTGGCGCAGACTCCACGAAGCCATGGACCCAAACTGTCAGCAAGGCACTGTTCAAGCTGATGGTGGCTCCGTAATGGTGTGGGCTGTTTTTTCATGGCATGGACTTGGTCCTCTGGTGCGACTGGACCGAACATTGACTGGAAATGCTCATGTTCAGCTACTTGGAGATCACTTGCAGCCATTCATGGACTTCATGTACCCAAACAACGATGGGATTTTTTATGGATGACAATGCGCCATGTCGCCGGGCCACAACTGTTCGCGATTGGTTTGAAGAACATTCTGGACAATTCCAACGAATGATCTGGCCACCTAGATCGCCCGACATGAATCCCATCGAGCATTTATGGGACATCATCGAGAGGTCTGTTCGTGCCCAAAATCCTGCACCATCAACGCTTTCACAATTATGGACGTCTATCGAGACAGCATGGCTCAATATTCCTGCAGAAGACTTCCAACGACTTGTTGAGTCCATGACATGTCGAGTTGCTGCATTTCGCCGGGCGAAAGGAGGGCCGACACGATATTAAGAGGTATCCCATGACTTTTGTCACTTCAGTGTATATCTATAACATAACCATTTAAAATTGTAATACTATTAACTTTTTGTATTAATATATCTCTAAAAATACAAAAATTATTTTCAGGATCATAAAAAAAATTTCAGTCTATAATAATATCATTGATGACTATGCCTATTTGAGGATGCCTTTATCACCAATAAATTTTATTTTTTAGTTCATTTTTAAAGCTGAAGTTTCTTTTAAAACTAAAGAAAAATTTATTTTTTAAAAATCTTTTTTTAGCATTGTTCCTTGGAAGATTTCTTATTAAGAATAACGGAATAAGTTATATAATTGAATTAATAAATCATGTATAAGCTTCTAAAAGGAGATAACAACGCAGAGGCGGAAACACCATCATCATGCGGAAGTGTGCAGAGAACACGAGAAATGTACATAAGCGAAGAACATTATTTTATTCATCAGAAGGTAACAATTACGATGTTAAGAGAGGTCACAAAAGGTGTTCGATGCTTCGCCCACTAGTTGCAACAGAAGGCTGACACGGAATCACAAACGTTTTGGGATATTCAAAACGTTATTCAAATGGCTACGGCAGCCTGCAAATGCGCGCACCTGTCCAGGGATGTAGCATGCACAAGATCTTTATATGGCTCCTAGAAAAAAAATCGGGATAATAGATTCGGCGATCAAGTTGGCC
This sequence comes from Caerostris extrusa, assembly GCA_021605095.1. Lineage (NCBI taxonomy): Eukaryota > Metazoa > Arthropoda > Arachnida > Araneae > Araneidae > Caerostris > Caerostris extrusa. The sequence goes on from BPLR01014553.1 coordinate 16,380, forward strand.
AGGGAATGGAGTCACAATGGAATGTTTAAACGTCGCATTTAAGTGCATCTCAACGCCATGACTGATATAGCCTAAAGTCTCATCATGTTAGAACCCCATATCATGGCGTAGAGATTGTTGAACTTGTTGGTCATTCAATAGTTCAGGTAACTGTTGAATGACCAACAAGTTCCGATTTCCTTCAAGAATGTCATTTCCTTCAGATTTCAACAAGATTTCTTTCAAGAAAATCTTATAACACCACCTTATGGAATGAAAAATGGAAAATTCCACTTAAGACTTGAAAATTCAACTTAAAATATATAGGATAAAAATAGAATTTATGTATTTATGTTTAAGGCTACATTGTATTTTTAATGTAATATTTCCAAATCAAATACAATGTATTATATGAATAAAATTTTCTATGTAAAACATTTTTCAAAGAATATAAAATACAACTATTTATAGTTATTTCAACATTTCAGTAGCTCATTATTTTATTAAAATAACTTCCCTAAAAAAAAACCCAGATACCTTTATTGAACCCAATTACACTAATTGGAAAGGCTTGTTATTATTCTTAACAACCCAATATTATTTTTTTATAATAATTCGATTCAATGCCTACGTGGAAAAAAATCATAAATATTTTTCTGATAATTTATAAGATAATTGAAGCTTGTTTTTTAATAAATTCCATAAAATCATCTGCTAATTTGAAGAGGTTCATTCTTATTCAAAAATGGAGACGTACGCAAGTGAATGATTAAAATTTATTATGACTTTCAACAAATTACACTTGGGGTCATAAAAAATAAATGCATCAATATGAAATGAACTGTTGCAAAGCTTGACATGAAGGGTTTTCAAGCCCATTTGCAAATGATTAAACTTGAAACATGATTACAGATTACATAAGACAAGTAGAGTCATACAAACTTAAGTGGATTTCTGCAATTGCTTACATCTCACAATACCAGAAAACCCCAAAATTACCAATGCTGATGATCTAGATACAAAAATGAGTATCTTCATAAACATATCAAAATGCCATTTCTATCTTTGTAAAAAAATTTAGAATCATCAAATTTCTTCACTAAAAATTTCCTTTTTCATAATTACTAAATTAAGACAAAAACAGTATTAGAAAACTTTAGCAACAAACTAGATATCGTGTTATCATGTTATCTCTAGTAACAAAATAGTTATCAACAATATAGGAAACCCTAAAATTACCAATTTTATAAATCTAAATATCAAAAATGAGTATCTTCATAAATTTCTATCATTGTAATAGTAAATTTAGAATCATCAAATTTCTTCAATAAAAATTTCCTTTATCATAGTTACTAAATTAAGACAAAAACAGTATTAGAAAACTTTAGCAACAAACTAGATATCGTGTTATCATGTTATTTTAACAAAAAGTTATCAACAACTGAAATAATTCAAATTATATCGATAAATTCAGGTATCTTCATAAAATAAATGCCATCAACTTGATGGATTTCTTAACTATTGGAAACTTGGTCAATGAAAACTTTAGCAACAAACTAAATATCATGTTTTTAAATCTGTATAAGGCAAATTACAGGGAGAAATTCAGACTGAAATAAATATTGGATTAGGAAAGTGAATGAACTTTCTTTCATATATAAATTTGGAAAATAACTCACTATATAGTCAATATCATAAAATTACCCGTTGATTTCTCTTTATGGACGGGTTATTCAATTGAAAATAAAGCAAATTATCTTAAGTGGGTCTTTGTAAACACAAATCAAACTAACAACTGGTTAACGCACAGACGTCATATCTTTTATATGGGATTTGTGACAGCTAAATAATACAGAGACGAAGTTTAGATCCTTATATTGCTGTTGATTTTAAATTATTTCATATTCATGTATGATAACTTGCCTTGTCACCAAGAGGGTCTGATCGTCGACTTCCTTGAAACGAAAACATTCAGTGCATGACGAGGCCTGATTATCTCTACTCACCTGATCTCTATCTCTACTCACCTGATCTCTATCGAGTATGTGTGGGATATGCTTGGGAACACTTTGAAGACCTTCCGCACCCATCAAGTTCTGTTCCAGAACTGAAATAGAACTTGGTAGGTGCGGGATGTGATGAATTTGTGACGTTTGGAACTATTTGAGCCCACAACTCATCAACGATGTCACTATTAAACTGCAATATTATAATTTTATTTCATTTGCTTTTCACTGAAGTGTGAATATGAACTACACGTACGCCCAGTTGTCTTTCAAACTGTTTCTTTGGATAAAAAAACCGAGTAATTATTATCATTCTTTTACGTATATTATAACTCGAATATCACGTTTCAGGGAATTTAAAAGATTTCTATTATTATTCAGATAATTATCAATTAAGCTTAATTTTTGGAAATGAGTATGTGTATGAACTGTGGGAGGTAAAACAATTCTATGTAAATTGATTTGACAGCATTGTTTAGAGTGGAATATCACACTGCAGAATCAATATGGTTTGTTTTCTCATTGCATTACAAATCACCAAATTCTCAGTGTTGTAAATACTATGGGGGTAACTTTAATAATATTTGTTATACTGGCTGTTTCTAGATGTTTAAAAAGCATTCAAGAAGATATGGAATAATGGCCTATACTTTAAAAATAACTTTTCACATTACCTTAATGTAATTTTGAACAAATTTCTAACTAATTAACAGTTTAGAATAGACAAAAATATTCTTCCTGAATACAGTGATAAATTTTAAAATATTACCATACACGCTGATATATTTATACTTTGATGCAAACAGTGCACTTTCTTTTCATTCTCTAAACCACCTTGTAATTAAAGCTATGCAGCCCTTTGCCAGTTAGAAAAGGGAGGGTAGAATATAGGTTGATGCCGAATTCAAACGATATTCGACGAGGAGAATGGTGACTTTCATGCATCTACTTTTCATATGGGAGAAAAACGAAAATCTCCCACCAAGCAGTCTAATTATCGAGAGACATTTTATACACATAGTCACAATCATTCTCCATTCATTTTGTTTATTAAAATAGGGACTACAACAATATCACCAACGGATTAGAATCTCAGTCTTCCTGCACGTTAACAGCATATGTTGTCATTTGACCATGAGTCGCACAGAGCAGTGTACTATGTTATACTGCAGTGTACTTATAATATGTTCACTTATTATTTTCCTCAAAATACGGATGTAAATGTCTTTTTGATTAGGACTTTAAACATCTCTAAACAGTGTTTGGATCATTTGGAAGTGTTAATCACCCTTTAGAGAACAATCAACAAAAATAAAAATAAATTCTACTTCGGGAAAACAAATTTTAAAAAATCATTCCGATAGCATTTGAGCATTTGTAAGTTGACATTACAATGAAGTATCGAAAAAAACAGCTGTGCATCTTTCTCAGTAGAAAATTTATTTTCAGAAATCAAATCCCGTACATAATTAACAAATTTTGAAAATAAAATATATAGTTGCATCTCTTTCTAGGAAGAAACTATATGCTTATTATATAAATTGGTATTAAACCCTATTTTAACTTATGGTTACCTATTTAGAGCATATCTACATCTGTAAAACAAGTTCTGCAAAATTAAATAAATAAAATTCCACTTATAATGACATATGTCCCCCAGCAGTGTTCTTATAGCCAAAAATTATGATCTTCGTTACTTATCAAATTTATCACAGATATCTCCAGAAAATTTTGTCAGACTTGTTAACAACATAAACCAATTTATTACGAACAATTAGCTCGCAATAAATAAAATCAGGTTTTGGCTTACTGAAAAGGCGATTCTCTAACATTCCTACTTAATATATTTGGTTACAAACATTCAACATTTACTATGGATCCTTTTAAATGTTTATTTATTATTATGGTTTTTATTAAAATTGATCACACTGCCTACAAATCCTTTCTACCTTATGCAGAGAAGAAGTTCGTTAAACTGACACTGAAAATCATTATTAATGGTGAAATGTATACAGTTTATCTGATTTACAATGATGCTTTATTATCAGAGATATATTTATGCTGTCTTCGATGCAAATGTCAGCAGCTGTCAGAGGTTTAGAGTGGAATAATCACTTTGATGGCTAGAGAGCACCTCATCATATGCCCTACTGTTCTTAACTGTATCGCCTTTTTAGTGATTGTTTTTGTCGTTCCTTTACTGTATTGGGCTACTCGTCGACTAATGACAGAGAGGTCGGAGATGGAGATAGGATAAAAAAAAAAAAAATTGTAATAGAAAATTTACATCTATCTAGTTTTCTAATTTAATAGCTCATATTTTTTACTTTTTATTACATTATTTTTCGTACGAAAGAATTTCCAAGTTAAAATTTATTAATTGATTGTTAAGAAAAGCAAATTACATTCTAAATCAAACAAGAAAAGAATCTTTATTTAATCCAATTATAATATGAATTCATTCTCATCTAAAGGATAAAATTCAGAATCCAAGTACTTCATTTAATAATAAAAAAAAAAAAAAAATGATTTCGTATCCTTCTAAAATATGAAATACTATTGTTTGGTCCTATTCAACAACTGTGGATGGTTCACTTTATCCTACTGAGAGTTCATCTTACGTTTTGAATTATTATTAAACACAGCATTCACTCATACATTCCCTTTTTATATGCTTGTTATGCGTCTCTTCCCACTTAATACTAAAAGAATAACGCCATCAAAATAAAAAATAAAAAAAGAGGAGTCGTAGCATATTATTTTCAAACGGGCGAAAACAGAGATACCTTAGCCTTATTGCACCCAATTACACTAATAGGAAACTGCGTGTTAATATTCTTAATGCTTTTAGTAAGCGAGAAACAATATCCTAAAAAGGTTTGAAGAAGGAAAGCTTCGCCAAGCACAAAAAAAAAAAAAAAAAAAAAAAAAAAAAAAAATGGAGATCTCACTTTTCTTTTTTACCTTAATACTTTTATGTAAGCAATCAGTTCTGCTTCAGAAGTCATTTTTATGTTTAGCAGGTAAGACCAAGTATTTCTCTTTATTGGTATTGCTAGACGTATTTGTCTCTGTTGTTAACTGTTTGTAGATTTTAAGTTTGCAATTACTGAAAGAGCTGTGTTTAATTGTTTTGGTTCTAATCTGTAAATAATGTTCAAATCTTTGCGATTCGTTGCATCTTTTTTTTGTTGTTGTTGTCAAATTTTTTTAATTAACCTTCATTAGACCATTTGTATTTACAGGTGGATTTCACATTCACTTTCCATTAATTTAATAAAAGTAATTAATTCACTTTGGACTTAATTGTTGGCTCTTCTAATTAATGTTAAGTGTAGATATTTTTAAAATACTTACTTGTAATGCTTTTATAACTGCAACCGTCATCAGAAACTCCACTGGTTGCCTCCTCAATAAGGCTAGCAGCTAGCATATGAATGCAAGAGGGATAGTTTCCTTTCTACAGTATGTCAATCATCACTGCTTTCAGAAAATAGATTATTCGATAGTGATAGTGAGTGGAATGGTAGGTTGAGGTGCATAGAAGAAATTTTTCGGATCTTGTTGGTAAACGTTCAAAAAATTCCTAGATTACAATAATCGCCTCTATCGACAATTGCATCCTGATGGACAATTGGCTAGAGGTCAGGCCATTTGTACTACAGGCTAGTGGTTCGAATCCAAGTTAAACTGTAGTTCCCGGTTTAATTATCCTAAAGTGTGCACAGAATAAAGGTAGAGCGACGAACCAAACCAAACTATTGACAATTGTTGTGGAGCACCTGATACTTCACAATCCTTGACGATATAGCTGATCCTCTTCTGTGATATATAAGTTTTTAAAACTCTATAAAATTAAAGAAATTTAATTATTCTCAAAATCTTAATGGCGGTCTGATAGCCAATTGGTTAGATATGTGGCCTGCGATACCACAGGTTTCAGGTTCGAATTCTGTGGGTGGATCAGGTGGCATAAATGTTTCGAATCAGATGGTATGGATGTCTGTTAGTGGTTCGTTAATCCACGTTAAACTGTAGATATCGGTCTAGTTAGTCTAAAATGAGCACAAAATGAACGTAAGGAGACAAACCAAAACTTAATGAAAAAAAGTTAAATTAAAAAAAAAAAAAAAAAAAGCTGCCATTAAAAACAAAACTATAACATAAATAGTACCAACAATTTAAAATCATGAAAAACTCAACAAAATATAAACATTTATAACGTAGTTTGGCATTTTTTTAAATATAACAATGCATCCCAGACTTTCAAAAATATATGCTACCAATTCTGATTCTTAATTTATAAGAAATTAAATGATTTACAATTTAATCATAAGGAACTCAAAAAAATGTATCGATGTATTTATAGATTTATATTTCTGTATTGTAACTTAAAGAATTATAATACTGTCTCTTATATTTTAGGGCCTGATGGGCGAGTGACTAGTGCTCGGTGCCATAGGGTTTCGAGTCCTTCGGTGACATGGATGTTGTTACTTTAAATTGTAGGTCCCGGTCTAATATGACTTTAAAGCGTTGGGTGTAGCGTTGACAGCCTTATCCTGTAAAAGAAAAACATCTCCTGTCTCGAAATTTGCCAGTATGCAGACGGCCGTGATCCACTATGGGATTGTTGCATCATTGATGATTATGGTGATCTCATATTTAAAAAAATATTTAACAATTTATTTATTTTTTATTTATTACAATATTTAACAATTTTTTTTGTTGGTGTAGTAGAACTTTAAAAAAGATTATAACGCAAGAAAAATACACCGATTCCAAATGAATTTTACTATTCGAAACAAACGAAACAATTTAGAACATTTATTTAAAGTTCGCAATTTAAGGCTTCAACTATCAAAGTGAAGAAATAATTGCATTATGCTTTCTAAAGACCACACCGCAATAGACGTGTACTTTAAATCTCCTATAATAATGCTAAACTAAAAGTGAGGGCAATACTTCTAAACACATTTAGACATTTAAATAACCATAATCCAGCATTTTAAAGTTTATAACATTGTATTCCATAATCAAAAAGATATAAATCAGTTTCAAATACTACATAAACGCAATGATTTAGTACTTTCTTAATAATGTAAGGCTTCAGTGATCAAAGCAAAACTTTGAAGCATTGCATTATGCTTCCCCCCAAAAGAAGCCGGAATCCCTTCTGATGATGTGCTTCTATTCATAATTTTATAAGCAGTTTTTATTCCTAGATCTTTATCCCTGTAATTAATGAGGCTCAACCCTAGGTCCAATTTATCTGTAATCTCGAATCTTCCACCCTTCCTCTTGTGTTCTCACACCCCGCTCTTGGGCTCAGGTAGGTTTCTGCCTAAAGACAAAATGACAGCACAGTGACAAACTAAACTAAACTACTTCATTTTGTCCACAATTTAGGCTAATTAGACCGGACCTAGAGTTTAACGTGGCTTTTCCGACCACTCATAAACATCCATGCCAGCGTTCGAGACTGAAGCCTGTAGTATCAAAAACTAAAGCCGTCAGACCTCCAAAGTGACGTAAAGCGACAAGCCAAAAACAAAACTTAATGAAAAAAATAAATATCTGTCATTAAAAAGAAAACTATAATAGAAATATTATTAACAATTTAAAATCACGAACTGTATAAACAATTATAACGAAGTTTGGCCTTTTTTAAACAATGCAACCCAGACTTTCAAAAATATTTACTACCACTCGTGATTCTTAATTTATAAAGGATTTAGATTTAATTAAAATTATTTCAAAAAGATTTATCAAGGTATTTATAGAGTTATATTGACATAATGTAACTTAAAAAGAATTATAATACTGTATCTCATAGTTAAAAAAAAAAATATTTAATAATTCTAAAAGTAAAATATGCATAATTCCACCATGTAAGCTAAGATAAGCGAAGATAAGCCAAACAAAAAGATATTAATATGGTTATACATTTTTGTTGGCATAAAAAAAAAATTGTAACTTTAAAAATAGTGCAACTCAAGAAAAAAATACAACGATTCAAAACGATCGTTACTATTCTCTAAACAATTTAGAACTTTTATTCAAAGCACGCAATTTAAGGCTTCAATTATCAAAGTGAAGAAATAAATTGCATTATACTTTCTAAAAAGAACCATATCGCAATAGACGTATACTTTAAATCTCCTATAATAATTCTAAACTAAAAGTGAGGGCAGTACTTCTCAAAACACATTTAGACATTTAAATAACCATAATCTAGCATTTTAAACTTTATAACATTGTATTCCATAATCAAAAAGATATAAATCAGTTTCAAATACTTTACAATACTACATAAACGCAATGATTTAGTACTTTCTTAATAACGTGAAGCTTCAACGATCAAAGCAAGTTTTTGAAGCATTGCATTATGCTTTCCCAAAAGAAGCCGGAATCCCTTCGATGATGCTTCTATTCATAATTTTATAAGCAGTTTTTATTCCTAGATCTTTATCCTCGTAATTAATGAGGCTCAACCCTAGGTCCAATTTATCTGTAATCTCGAATCTTCCACCCTTCCTCTTGTGTCTCTCACACCCCGCTCTTTGGACTCATTAATTTCCTGAGACTGGACTTTTAGGGATTCTTCTTCTCTTCTTCTTCTGCAAGTGATTTTTGAAGCCTCGCGCATGTGTTGCCATTTTGCGATGGTTATTTCCCTTTCGCGAATCTTTAATGCCGTTTTAATCGTGGTGATGGAGTTGCCTACTTTTAATGGGAAATAAAAAAAAAAAAAGATTTTAGGTTTTATTTTATTTTTAAAAATAATTTTTTTTATGCATTGTTTGATTTTATTGTGCTAAAAGGTTGGCATATCGATGCAAAAAAATTGTCTGTTGAACGAATAAAACTATCAATCTCATCTGAAACCAATCAAAACACCAGATGGATGTTCGAATCTTTTGTTCTCAAGCTCAAATTTTAAAAGAACTTCGGAATTCTTTAACTATAATATCAGCAGTTGTGTACACTGGATTTGATAAACAAATATATATCTTTCGTAACTTTTATATGCTTTTAAATGAAGAACATGAAATTAATGATATTTACAACAAATAAGCTGTCGTTTCTACATTGAAAATTTCAAATAAAATCATCGACATTAAGTAATTTTTTTACAACAGGAATTTCCCGTTTCATCTAATATATAAACAAAGATTTAAGGAACTAGGAAAAAAGAATTAGTGCTTTCCTGGTTTGGGTTTGTCTCTCTACGGTTACTTTTACAAACTTTAGGCAAACTAGGCAGTGGCCTACATCGATTCTCTAATTAATACAATATTCAAAATATTTAAAAATGAATATTTTCAATATAAATCTTAAATTAATTAAATTAATTAATTATATTAAATTAATGTACAAATTTTGATGTTTAATAAGGCTTATACATTACCATTATGTATCATTTTCCTGAACAATTGTTATTTCATACAAAAATTATTTTGAATAATCTCTTAATCTATTCTCTCATGATACAATATTTAAAAGATTTTAAAATGGATTTTTTAAACCTTAATTCGTATTTATTTTATTCTTTGTAAATATTATGATTAAATATCCTTGTTTTTTTAATTTTTTATTAAAATAAAGTCAAATAATACTTCAAATTAATAAGTTACATTAGATGAATTGTTTGAATAATTTTTGTTTTCATTAATAAATTGGTGGAAGGCCTGTTTAAAACTGTTTTTCTTTCTTCTCTTCTGAAAAAAAACATGTTTAATTTAAAAGTCAAAAAAAAAAATCTACATTACATGAAAGAGGTTTTAAAATCGTAAACAACAACTGATTTAATTATTATTCAAATAATGTCGTTCTGATATTTATTCACTCTCCAACCCTGTAGCTATGAAATAAATGTGGAACCATTATCTGAATCTCTTAATGAGTTTTTGTATACTTGATGATGCTTCTTTATTCATTAAAAAAGTGTTTTTTTGTTTACTTCCAAATGATCCAGTTTATTTTGAATAATAATATATTGTAAAAATATTAATTTTATGCAAACAGAAATGATAGCGTATCCCTAATAACTCAATTATATTTTTGGTAATTCATAAGTATGGAGTTTTTAAGTAAGAGATTCAAGTGATGTAATTTGTTTTGCAACTTTCAAAGTCAAGAATGTTATATCATTGGTATCAAAAGACGATTCTTGTTGAAAACAAAAAAAGTTGTTTTCGGTACTATACAGAAAAAAAAAAAGTTGTTTTCAATACGGAGATGAAGATGGTTTTTCATATTAGAGAAGCTGCAAATGCAAGCTGTGATATTTAAAAATTGAAATATATTAGTTCTTAGACAAAAAGAAATTTATTTTCGAGTCGCCAAAGAGACAAGCCAAAACGTCTGGCAATGCTGAAGAACAGTTTTTATTTAAACTCGCGTTTCAATTTCGCATTTGATTTGCTCACACGACTCACCGAATTTCGTATTTTTTCCTTTTTATTTATTTATATTTTTTTTCGTTAAATTCTGTGAAAATTTAAAAGCAAATAATCAAAAGGAGTAACCACAAGTTTAGATGAAGGAATAAAGAGGCGAATCTCAAATGCAGATTGCAGATATTTAAATAACCTCTTTGGAGACAGTTTAAAGATACTCTGATTCGTCGTCATAAAGCATGGTCAAGATTATCCAACTCAGGACTACCACCACACCCTTGTAGATGCTAACGCAGTTGCCAAAAGCCGACTAATTCCTCATAACTTTAAAAACCACTAATCACAGACTTCGACTGCCCTAGGAAGTTGGCATCAGTTATTAGCAGACTCAGAACTAACCATTACAGAGGGATGAAGATTCTCTTCAGACAAAAACCAGGGAATACATCCCCTGCAGAAATTGCCCCAACGCTTTCCTAACACTTAAGCACATTCTAGAGTGCCCATCACTCACTTCCCATGTTTTGCAATTAGGTATGGTGCCAATCGATGCCAACTTAAGAGAAGTCCCTGTATAATGAAGCGGCGTCATTGCTAGCGGCCGCTATCGTGAAGATTTTTTACTTTGATCTAACTTTATTAATTATATTTTAAATCCATGGACACGATAACAACAAGATTATCCAAAAGTCACAGCAGTAAATGGAGATCTGTATTGGCCAATAAAAGTCTATTTGTCCTTCATTCCCTCTTGAGTACAGAAGAACCTTTTAGAAAAGTGCATGGTGCAGAGAACATCGACGTTGCATTCCGAGATCAGTGGGGGAACCGCTCAATTTATCATTGAATTCTGGTTCAATCTAACCACTGACTCTCGACGTATGTTCATCCATTGAATCCGTTATCTATCTTCCAGCATCTGAGAAAGACCACTAGGGTTGTTGGAATTTGTTAGTCTAGACCAGGGTCTCGAAACTACGGCCCGCCAGTGTCATCAATCCGGCCCGCGACAGCGAATAGCTTATTGTTGCTGTAATAAGTTGGACAAAAAAAAAAAAACACAGAATGATAACAACTCGGTTTTATTGACTTGCTAGGTAAAGCTTAATGACAAGCATAATACGCAGAAAATTTAACTTAAGCATAACAAATAACAAATAATTGAAATGAAACCCACTAACGTTATAAACTAGTGAACATCCCTCGGTAGTTATGTTGGGGTAACGAGTACCGCATATGTATGTATATCGATGTTTGGAAAGCATATATCCTGAATCAAACATATGATTTTTATCCTGACAATCCCTCAGGAACGGAAAAGCTAAACGCGAATGAAACCGCAGGGTTTCCACTTGTAAAAAAAATACTAATGAGATTTATGTAATTGGGATTTTTCACTGACAATAGTTTGTAGTTAGCAAGCGTCTGCTCGCTGAGAGCGTGTACTTGGCGACTGGTCTAGAAATTATAGAAAATGGCAGAAAAATTAAAAAATGTTTTTGGCCCTTTGTACTTACTGAGTAAACAGTATTTCCCTAAGGCTGGAAAGTTTGGTGACCCCTGGTCTAGACAAGAATTATAGAAGCGCACTGACCTTTCCCTGACTGCTGTGAAGTTTAGAGTTAAGATATTGGAACCCTATAGTCGCCATCTCAGGGGAGAAGTTTATTCTGATTTCATTTTAACGATCGATAACTTTTTTTTTATATAGGCTCATCTGATCAATGCATTTCTGAAAAATGAAGTTAGTCGCTGGGTGTATTAAACATCTGGGGCGTAAAGAAAACTGAAGAAGTGAGAACGACTGTCACAGATACTAACAGACCTCCTGATTTTCTGTATGAATTTACATTATGAAAGCTATATAATTGTACAGGAGATCATAATCCTTCGTAACTAATTTATTTTCCATATTTCAAACTTGAATTTAAACTCTAATGAATCATACGTGTGTACCATAACTGTTATGTTGATATAATTCACAAGAATAGCCACAATGTGTACATAATGTTATAATATACCCAATAGTTTTAGAGATATTTGACCGAAAGTGAAAATTCTCTTGGTTTTAAACACTATTGTATATTAATTTATCAGTTAAAAATTTCTAGTTTACCATTAACAACCAAACACCATCCATAATGAGGAATTAATAATTAATTCTCATATTTCTGTAACACTTTTGTAATATTTCACGTTACCAACGGTCATTCGTTACCTGACAGCCAACGAATTAAAACCGATCCCTGCAAAAGCCATGATGGTCACACGGCACCATCCCTCAGTCACACCAACTGGGCATTATCCATTGGCAACTACTATCATCCCTTCCAGAACATACCTCAACGCGAGAAATCGCCCTGCCATTAATAATTCTGGGGGATCTATGTCCCTTATCTGGTCCGATCAGCAGCAGAGAGTCCGGCCTGGGAGAAAAGTTAATTACGCAAATTACGCCTAATTAGGTAGATCTGTGGAGAACAGGGCTGAAGGAGATAAACCGCTTCCATACGACCGATCGGGAGAGGTCTTCAATCATGCTCTGGACCAGAAAGTGTCAGAAAGCGATCGGTGCCATTTGGAGAGGTCGTTTGCGTGCTTGTGGTCCTTTTTCGATAGTTAGCGCCCTTTGTGGCTGGAGGATTAGAACGCTCTTGAGGCTCGTGTCCGGATAAATTGGTATAAGCCGGTATTGGGTGTCGTTATCTCCACGTAAGAAGATATTCTTCATTTGCTAGCGTAAGCGTTGGTCAAACATATATAATTAATGAATCCAATATATAATCTATATTTTAAACATAATAAAAAAAAAATAGTAGATTATGCTAACAAATCATTCATTAATGGGATGATTCTTAGCTTTTTTGAATTCTAACTAAAAAAATAATTAATTGATTCGCTTATAAAGGTAAAAATAAAGTAAACAAAAAATCAAAAACTTTAGAGTTATGTTTTATTGTATATTTTATTGCTCAAATCACAGTTCTTATTTTATGTATAAATGCAAAAACATTGTATAAACATGATAAATGGTCATTTTACAAACATTTTTAACGACAATAATGGTAATTTATGTTGTTGATTTCGAATACTGAGTACTTCTGGACTTAAATATTGCCATTATTACTGCAGATATGCATCAAATTCAGTGTCACCTAGAGTGCACAATGCTACACTTTTTATTGGTGAAACAGCCCAGTGGTGGGTCAGGACCGTCTGCCTCACCTGGCAGATTTCAAGACAGGATATGTTTCTTTTAAACAAGTAGGGTTGGCAGGCCTACGATCAACGCTGTACAGTCACATTAATATTTAATCATTATATGTCTTATTATATTTAGTCTTACAGCTTAAAGTGAGTTTACAAACATCCATGACACCGAAGAAACTCGAACACGAAACCTGTGGCATCGAGCTCCAGAGCACTAGTCACTCTGCCATTAGGGCCCCCACAGTGCTATCCTACACCGAATTTTTTATCCTCCCAATTTTGAAACGAGGATGTTATCATGAACCAACAAAATAATCTCATGAATGTGCCAGAAAGCAATCGGTGCCATTTGGAAAGGTCGTTTGCATTACTGTGGTCCTTTTTCGATAGTTAGCGTACTTTGTGGGAGGATTAGAACGGGTCTACTCTTAAGATTGATGTCCGGATAAATTGGTATAAGCCGATATTGGCTGCCATTATCTCACGTAAGAAGATATTCTTCGTAGAATAAGTGTTGGTCAAACATATATAATTAATGAATCCAATGCGTAAAAAAAAGTAGTAGACTATGCTAACAAATAATTTATTAATGGAAAGATTTTTAGTTTTTGAATTCTAACTTAAAAATAATTAATTGATCCACTTAAAGAGATAAAGCAAATTAAAAATTTAATTATGTTTTATTGTAAATTTTATTGGTCAAATCACAGTTCTTGTTTTACTGTACAAATGCAAAAATAATTGTATAAACATGAGAAATTGTCATTTTACAAGTATTTTATCGACAATAATGATAATTTATGTTGTTGTTTTCGATTACTGGGTACTTCGACTAAATCATTTGCCATTAATAGTGCAGATATACAGTATTAATGGCAAATTAAATAAATAAATTATAATCTAAATCATTTGCCATTAATATTGCAGATTTAATGTTACTTAAAGTGCCTAGTTCTATACTATACCCACATTTTTATTCTCACAATTTTGAAACGAAGGTGTTATCTGATGAGTAATCTAACGGAAGGACTTACTGATTTATGAAAGTTGTATGACTATGTCTAGCGTAGACATGGGACTTTCTTTTTTGGCTTTTTGTCGCGATCTAAAACCTCCTCTCCAATTGAAACCCAAAGCACTATTCACCAAGTCTCTTTGGCCTATAATGGAGAATTATACACATTAAATTTAATAAATAAGAGTTTTTTATTCTAACCTAAAACTTTTGCTATTTACCAAATATTTATCAACAAATTATTGAATTAAAACAACCCACTTAAATCTCCCCAAATGAAATTCTCAGTATAATTCCTCCGTGGTTCTTTTAAAGAATAAATTCATCTACAAAATGACTTTATACAGGTAAAAAAAAGTAAAAAAAAATTTTTTTATCTAAATCAATTTTATATATATTGAAACCAACAAAGTCAAAATGAAAACCAACCAAATAAGAAAAAAAAAAAAAGTCAGAAAAATCGAGTACTTATTATTATACATAGATTTATCAAACAGCAAGTTTTAAGATTAGAAAAAAAAATTAAATTAGCATAATCCTTTTTTTTATCTACAAATTCCTTAGATTTTAAATTATGCATTCCTACTTTACGAAATTTTTCCAATCGATGTCTTTATTTCTTTCCTTACACTCACGCAAGCAAAAACTGTATAAAATAAGATATAAAATGACGAAACCCAATTATCTATTAAAAATATAATAGATAATTGCAGAGTCCAATCTACAATGCGCTAAAGCTGTTGTATGTAATTTACAAAAAACAAGTAATTTAAAAAAAAATATTTTTAAAGTCATTTTTTTTTTTTCACTCTATTGCAGAATATCCTTAATAAATAATTTTCATTCATTTTTTTAAGTTTATCTTTGCCCATCTATTGATAGATATATGCAACTTAAATCTAAAAAAAACTAAAATTAATTAATTAAATTGAATTACTGAATTAATATTTGAAAAATGTATTAACATCAAGTGTCATCCACTACAAGTTAAAAAAATGCATTTGAACTTGAGTGGATGAATAAAAAAGTATTTTATGAACGATTGAAAATTTGAACAAGATATATATAGGAGAGTGTGAGTAATAGAAGGTATTGAATATCTGTAGAAAACTCCTAGTTTTTAATTAATCGTCTAGCTGTTGGACGATACATACCAACGTGAAAGGACAGTGTTATTTCTTAGATGCACTATTATAAAATGTAAAAAAAATGTTAAAATTAAAACTGTAATGGATGTATTTAGTGAAATTATGGTTTAAATAATAAATAAATATATATAAAGAAATGCTATTCAAATTTCTATATTATATTTTTATTTAATATGTAAATAAATATTATAAATCTATGGCAATAAACAATTTCAAATGCCCAAAGAATTGTATAAATGAAGAGAAAAAGAAAGTAACGAAACTGTCGATATAATAAATAAATATTTATATTTAAGTAAAATATAATAAAGAAATAAACATAGAATTTAATTTATAAAAATGAATAGGCCAATCTTCATAGTCATTGAATCGCAGCGTTGCATTCTGATCAAAGATGCATGAAGTGCTCCAGAAATATAAATTTTTGGTAAAATTCACAATTAAATCTTGTGATTCTAGTGAGCTTGTGATTTTTGTTAAGGCTTGCATCTTCTTTTCCCTGATGTAGCTCCTTCTAGTTCAATACCTAATTCTACTTTTCTTCCTCAACACTTTCATGTTTAGATCATTTAAAAAACAAGTAAGGCTCTTCGCTCTATGGTTTGTTTTACAAGGTCATTTACGTGTTGTTTCCGGTATGTTCTTTTAATTAATTATTTCTGTTGTTAGTTGAATGAATTATGTAGCTATTGATTGCAGCTACATTCACCAAAAGAGAAAAAAAAAAAGGCACAAGAGGACAACGTCTTATGGCATTATCATAGGTAGCATAAAGTATGTCCACTGTGTCCACACTTCGCTTAGTAAGGTTGTAATGTATGATAATCTATGATTTTTTTTTAAGTCATCTATATCTTTATCGATAGCTGTGTGGTCATGAAGATTTGAAATTGATATGACATTTTTATCGCTCTTTAGCATATAAGAAAGAAGAACCATATCTTTCTAAAACCGAATAGATTATTATTGAGTGTACCCGTTTTCGGCAGTTTGAATTTATTAGGAATTCGAACTATTCCCTCACAGAAAGCAATTACAATACAAAATTTATATCAAATCAGATTGTTTTAAGATTAACATAGTAAACATTTCTTGTAACCAAAAAAATCAGATATTATAAAAATTTGTTAAATAAAAATGACAGATTTTCCAGAGACCTATTCTACTTCTTCAATGGCTCATAGTGGCCAAGGTCCTCTGCCTACTGGCAGATTCGGAAACTGGAGACGGTTTCTTTTTACGGGGTATGGCTGTCAGCCCTACGTCCAACCAGAGACGTATTAATACCTCAAAATTCAAATTATGACTGAAAGTAATACTAAGTGAAAGGAAGAAACAGCAAAAAGAGCGAGTATTCGTAGCACCATCTGGTCTAAAAATATATAACCGAAATCAACTCTAATGTATCTCTTACATATTCCTACCTCTGGAAGGTTAAAGTGTTTTGAATGGTAGATTGCAAATCAAGAAAAATTACTAAACTGGATATATTAGCGCAAAAAAATATCTTTTAGTTATATGGTGGGACGACAGGAGGAAAAGAACACGTGCCCACACACACACAATCAAACATATATATATATACATATATAAAAGCACTACAGACAAAGCAAACACTTAAATAAAACAAGTAATATAAAAAAAAAATTAAGTCAATTTCTACTTTTTTTTTTTCACTATATTGCAGAAAGTCCTTCATAAATAATTTTCATTCATTTTTTTTAAGTTTATCTGGCGCCGTCTATTGGTAGATACATGCAACTTAAATCTAAAAAAAAAATATAATTAATTATTTTAATTTAATTACTGAATTAATATTTGAAAAAAACTGTATTAACATATAGTGTCACCACTATAAGTTCAAAAATGTATTTGAACGTGAGTGGAAGAATAAAAAGTATTTTATTAACGATTGAAAATTTGAACAAGATATATATAGGGAGAGTGTGAGCTAATAGAAGGAATTGAAAAACATTTTATGAACTTAATCAGTTTGTATAGCAAAGCCATAACAATATTATCTTTCTAACTTCTTTAATATTGCTACACTAATTTTAATTTGTATTTGTATGGCTACATACATCCGCTATCTTTTGACATTTAGAAAATATTGCTTTTATTCAGAAGTAACGAAGTGAGAAAATTTTATGAACGGGGAAAGAGATAAAGCTTAATGCATTAAGATACAAGTCATGATTCTCAACAAAAATGCTTTCATAGGCATAGAAGTATACAAATCAATCAAGTTTTTGATAAACATTTTAATATCTTTGCAGAAAAACATTTAAAACTGCATCATAAATAAAATATTATATACTTAATAAATTTACTTATAAATATTGGATACTTTGAACGTATAACAAAAAAAAAATTACTTATCTGACCAGAAAAACGTGAATTGAATGAAAAAAAGTCTTATTTATCTCGTACAAGAATGAAGAATGTAAAAGAATATCTAATAAAAATTTCCTAAAAATATTTTCTGAATGCTGTAATTTTTTTTATGAAAGATAACAAAATTTTTCAGGTCTACTAATAAATTGGTATTTAATATTATAAATTAAAAATAGCACCTGAGATACTTTATTCATAAATCTGTTGTAAAATGTCATACGATATAAATTTGCCTCGACATTTTCCTTCATTTCATTACCGAAAATTCGAGGTTACACAATAAACGTTAGATTGGTCTCCCAGGGCAAAGACAGTTCGTGCATGTCATGACAAAGTATAATCCACTAGGAAATGAAATGGCCTTTAAACCTTATATTATGAGCCGGGATTCATAAATTATTCACAAAACAAACCAATAAATTTTGGAAAATTGGAAGCATTTTATCTTGTACCGACTTTGGGCGGCCAACTGATTGTTCAGTTTAAAAGGAAACCATCAAAGAACTTTCAGGGGAAATTCCCAATTTTGCACAATTGAATAAATAATTAGGTATTGAACCGGTTTCAAAACTTCAATGAAAATTAATTTTATTGTGACTAGTCTTTCATTGCAGATCATTAAGTTTCATAGGAACGTTATCCCTCAGAGGACCAAACAATATTTGGGCCGTGTCCCTCGTCCACTCCAATGAGCAGGCAAGACGTGGCGAGTTGTGATTGGACGTTATCTCATTTCCAGTGTGTCGAGTGCCGACATGGCGATAACCGATGATTAATGGCCACTCAATTGGCTACAAAGTGTTCCATTTTGTTTATTTAATTTGACAAGATTTGAAGCACTAGTGGCTGGCTTTGTACCATGAATTTCTACTTTCAGTTACAGTCACGGTTGCGAATGAATGGTAATGAACTTTGGTATCTATTAGAAAAGCCTTCAGTGTTATGTTTTTTGTTGTTGTTTTTTTATTTTATCTCTTTGTTTTTGCAGGCGTCAGTCACATGAACCAAGGTCAGATAACGATGGGATTCTTTAAGGAGAGAAAATTGAAGTAATCAATTATATTGGCACCATTTGCGAAGAAAAAAATACATATTGCGGGTATGAGGTACTGACCGCGACGAAGAAGGCTACGTGATTGCCATTTTGCCTCAATGAAAACACATATAATTAGTTTCACGTCATGATGAAGTGTTTGTACAAACCATGCCTTCAATCGCTTGATGAGCAGGTGAAACCTCGCACTGAGTGAAGGCTTTTATAAGTGTTTGTTATTTGACAAAGTTAGATTACTCGCGTCAAATAAAACATTTAGGACAACAAATTTGTATAATTATTCTCTAATGGGAGGGAGTTTCAACAAGAACAAATGTTATCGCATCAGTCAAAAACAGTTATGAAAGAAAAAAAAATCAAATTATAATTAGTCAATATAAAAGAAGTTGAGTCTTTTCAACACATAAAAACATCAAATGGATTTTTAAATGAATTAAATTAAACGGTTTATAAAATTTGTGAAAGTATAAAAAAAGTATAAATTATAAAGTATATAAAAGTATAAATTATAAAGTATATAAAAGTATAAATTAGTGAAAGTATAAATTTTGTTTCCAATATGCCATATTTGGTATATATGGTACTTCAAGCAAAAATCTTTGTTGATTATTGATTATTATTCATATATATATTGAGATTTTAAAATTTTAGTTTGGAAATTGCAAATATTTCAAGTTTAAAAATTATTTTTGTAAAGAAAATTTAAAATACCCCCATCCCCACAGGTTTAATTTTTTTGCATTTTATGTCATATTTGCATAGTTATTTTAAAATGTAGTAGTTTTTAACTGTTGTTCTTTTTACTCGAGAGAACAATTGAAATCATCCATAATAAATTTTCTAAAGTTTAATTTCTGTTGTAAATTATATTTTAGTTTCTAAATTTTTGTGATTCAATAAGTACTTAGATGTTTTCTCGTAAACAATTAACAAATTGAAAATTAATTAAAAGAAAATCAAATCAAAAATAGTTACTATAAAAGAAGTTGAGGGTTTTCAATTCGTAAAAACAACAAATGGATATTAAATCCATTTGTAATTTGTGAAAGAATTTACTTCTAATATACGATATAGAATGCAAAAACTTAAATATGCTTTATAATTAGCAAATCTGAAACTTTGTTGAACAACTTCAAATGAAATCGTAGTTGGTTATTGGTTAATATTCATATATATATTATGAATTTAAAATTTTTGTTTGGAAATTGCAAATATTTAAAATTTATTTTTTCAAAGAAAATTAAAAAACAGGCTTAATTTTTTGCTTGTATTTCATTTAATATTTGCATAGTTCTTACAAAATGTAGTAGTTTCAATCTATTGTGTTTTTTTTACCTGAAAGAACAATTGGAATCATCTAAAATAAATTTTCTAAAGTTTAATTTCTGTTATAATTTCTAAAGTTACAATAAGTGTTTAAGATGTTTTCTTGAACAAAATTAACAAATAGAAATTAACCTACAAAAACTCCATATAGATAATTAGTAGTGCATTACAAAAATAAAAAAGTTTAATGAGAGGAATATAATTAAATTACAAAAACGCAAAAAAATTAGTTTTATCATTTTTTATTTGAAATAACTTATACATATACAAATAAACTTCATAAACTGTTATCAAATTTACTTGTTCCATTCTAAACCTTAAATTGCTTTTAAATTTTGATATATTCTTAGAACTTATAATGAGTTTTGCCAATGAACATAATAAAATATTTGTAATGCAGAATACTCTTATGTTATAAATTTATTCTTGTTTTTGAAAAAAAATCAGTTTAAACTCATCTGAGTAACTGTACCTATCCACCAAAAAAGTTTCTTTCAACATTTCCCTACAACTATCACCGGAAAAGTAATCAGATTTTAGATGCAGGGAACATTATTTAACCAGGGAAAATCATGGAACTGATATCTACAACAGCTTCCTACTTTCATGTTGTAGGGGAAAAAAAATTCTTATCACACAGCATATTAAGCACGCTGATGTAAAAACATTTTAGGCTACCAGAACCGTAGTTGCACTTAAAACCAAGTTAACATAACATTTAGGGATTTTGTTGGAAACCAAACCATTTTTCCCCTACTTTTAATTCCCGCGCGTCGGTTTAATGTTCGATGGCAAGTTATGATAAGGGAAGTTTTTACGTTCGAAGGGGAATTCGATTTTTTCATTAGCGCTAATTGGTAAAATGAAACGCGATGTTTATTTTGAAAAGACCGCGATAATTACAGCTAGACAAAAGATAGCACTTTTTTGTGTGATAACACCGACCTGGTATCTGGTGTATGGATAATCACTTTGTTTTGAGAAATTCCCAAAGTGAGGATATCAGTCATATTTAACAATGCCCGCTTGAATTTGGTGGTACATAATGAATTTCAGATATCATCAAGGTGCGTCTGTTTTAAGCTGTTTGAGTATTTATGGAAAATATTTTAATAAAAAAACTTTTAAAAACGATATCCAAAACTATATTCTAATAAACAACAGATTGCTAATAAATTATGGGTTCGTTTTAATGTAACATGAAATAAAAATAGATACAAAAAGCGAACTGACGTATTTTCACTGGCAGATATATAATTTGAGTTTCCTCTGATAGTTTGCAATAGTTATTTATGCAATGACCCAAGATAGGTAAGATGGGGTTTGGCAGTTGAAAGTTTTGTTTCTGGGTTAAATTTGAATAAATTATTAACATTAAAATAAAATTGTCATTAAAATATGAAAACCTATTTTAAAATATTTAGCTAATCGGTGAATGCAGCAATTTCAAGAAACAGGAGATGTGTTGCATTCTAAAGAAACTGGTCTCTAAATATTTGTACAATAAAATATAGTTTGTATGATTCAAATGCCGATATAATCATCAATTTATTAATAACTTTCTAATAAATGATTGCACATTCAGGTGTGCATAGTTCATTTCATGTTCTTAAAATAGATTCGCAATAAATGCTCAATGCATGAGCCATTTTTCAATTTGAATAAATTAGCACGACGACAAATTTTGGCACAAAATGCAGTAATATTAAATTCATAAAATACTTTTAATATGTAAACATTTGCCTTTACAAATATGAATAATGATAATTAAAACACATGTACATGTAAGCATAAATCACTTTGTTATGTTTCATTAGAACAATACATTGCTACATACAAATAAAAGATTACTACAAATACATATACAAAAAAAAAGATTACTAATAATACATACAAATAAAAGATTTACTTATGCATCAAGTCGAGCTTTACTCACTGTCAGATTGGCAGAAAGCCTGTATAAATTTTAAAAGTTTATGGAAAAAAGAAGAATTATGGCTTTCACTGAAAGGGACATTTACAATAGCAAAAATGATTGTATTCAAAGAATTACAGATAGAGGACGCCATCCGGTGTGTATCTTTCGGAAATATACATATGAGGCTAATTATATATACAAATGACGTTGATTATATATGGATGTAGGTGAAGTTACTATGAGAATATTAACTCATAACAATGTTATGTTAATGTTATCATTATGAATGTTAAATTATGATTAATTACGTCTGTTTGCTCTGTTAGCTAAGCCATTTTCCTAAATGGAGAAGTGGAATAGAAATGAACATATAGTAAAAATGATTAATATTACAATTTGTGTAACAGCTAGTGTTTCATACACCCAGTATCACTGGATAAAACAAATTGTAGGTGAGATAAAATGTGTGAAATGGCACAGTGCAACATCTCCGGATGGATGCAAATGCCCGTCTAATAGCTTCTTTCAATGCTACCAATGTGGAAGAACTTAATCGGTGCACTCATGAATTCAAACGGCTTTACAACCAGAAATAAACTGGTGTTAAATCTGGCGAACTAAGTGGCCGTCACATATTACAATTCCAATTAATTACCCTGATGAGGTATGCCTTAGCTGGATGGGTTCTGTGAGATAATGCTGAATCATGCATAAAATTTACTGTGGACAGCGCATTTCATTCTCGCAAAGATTATACTACATAATTGAGCAGAAGGACTAGATTATACTCAGGATTCTTTCTAAAAGAATCTATTGTCGTGTCCAATTGCGTTTCTTTCTACTGTTGTGTCCACTTGCATTGTATAATTGATTTTTGAGCGTTTTTTGTTTATGCTTTTAATATGAAATTGTATAATAAAAATTATTATGTTTTAAATGCAAGAAATCTTTCATGTTTATTGTTTTATGAATACGAAGTTTGTTTTTATAAAAGCATTCAAAAACTCAGTTTTTAGTAATATGTCCGTAAACTCATCCTCCTTCTGGTGGAAAAAACTCAAAAGAAATTGAAACCTGTGCTAATTTGAAGGATCACATTCTGATCAGAGTGTGTTATTGGCCCGGAAAAAATGGAGAGAGTTTTTTTTGCGAATAGAGATTTAATTTACATTTTCCCATTTGGTGGCAGATTTACTGCCAACATGTTGATGGTAGGGATTTATATAATAGGGAATTCAACTTTTCAAAGACAGAAATACACATAAGAATGTGTGTCTGCGAAAGGGCATTATGCTTTTTTCTACTGTCTAATTAAGAGGAACATTGAACCACATGTTTGGAGATAAATACCTTCCTGATAGTAAACGGAAGAAAATTTTAAAAAATTATGTGACATTGAAGGAGTGTCCAGCTGGGTTATTGGGAAGTGACGAGTGAATGGGGTGGATTGTGAATGGGAAGTCAACATTTAATCCTGATCATTTATTTTGTCCGAGTGTAGACAAAAGACCAGTGAATTGCTTTTGAAAATTGAAATAATCTATCTTCCAAACCAATGATTGGTAAGAGGCAGTCTCTAGTTGTTGATTGCTAGCCAATTATACTAAATCAGTTATGGTTTAAAAACTGATCAAAAGTCAAAGGACACTCTGGAAACTAGGCTTGTGTAAGTATTAAGATAATTATCAATTTAACTATATTGATGAGAATAAGTGGTCAACTCCAATGGACGAAAAGAATCATTAACTGTTATTTTTTCGATGGTATTCACGTAAACGCCAGGTGGTTTTAGGAGTAGAGCGAATTTTAGTGGCGGTTGATTCAAATCTTCGGATAAGAAGTGTTTCATATCAGTTGTTGATTTTAACGCCAACTCTGGCACTCGTGTCTTCATTATTTTTTAATTCTATATAAATTATGCACATTTAAACTTAAAGCAATCTTTTTCGATTCCATTTATATTTAAAATTTCTAAGGCTTATGGTTATCCATTATTTTATTTATTTATTATTTTTTAATTGCTTTTGTAAAATGGAATTTTTTAACTCCATATAAAGTTAGCATATATGAAACTTGAAGCATTTTTTTTCAATTCCACTTATATTGAACATCATTATCATTTGATAGTTCTATTTATTTATTTATTGTTCGGGCTTTTTTCTATGTTCTTATTTTTTAATTGTTTTTGCATTATGAAAGTAGTTAAAGATATATATATGACAGTGTTTATTTTGAAAATGAGAATGCTCTAATTGTTTAAAGACTGCTATGATATCATATAATAATATAAGAAATGATATTACATAATACACATATTTCATTCTTAGTTCGAATTCATCAATTTTAAAAATTTATTACCAGCGAAACTTGTCAAAGTAGAGTATGTTAACTAAAATCGAGCAATGATGGATCATCTGTGCTTGTAATAGTTAAAACACACGTAAGCATAAATCTGTAGAAATATTCGAAGAAATAAATCTCTTTTAAAAACCTATAATATATATTTTTTAGCCTATAATATATTTTATAGATGAATCAATAGATTATGGATGGATCTACAGATCGATTTTTCTATATATAAGTTTATGATTGCGTTCTTGTCTGAAATGTATTAAAAAGTTATTATTATTTAAGTATAAAAAAAGTTCAAATATTCAAAACCATATTTGTTTTATCAATTTTTTAATGAATTTCTATAATCTATTTAATTATAAAAGCAGAATAACAATGCATAATATGATTGCTGGACGACTACTTCTGTTGCTCTACGAGGATCAAACGTTGCAGGTTTACTAGGCAGGGTTTTGGTAGTGATGGGCTAAAGCTGAAGTTAAAGGTGATGGAAACGTACAATCCGGATATAAAGTGGAATTTAATATTGTTCTTCATCAACGTACTGGAAAATATTCTGCTGTTTTGTGAAGATTGGTGATAGCATCCAATGCAGCAATGTCCATGTACTAATTTCCAATGTGCAATGTCCAATTTCCACCAATGATTGTATTGTTTGCATCCCATATCATAAGATGGCAGCAGATTTCGTCTTGCTAATCTCTAACTCTAATTTTAAAAAGAAATTCAGTGGGGACCAACAGCTTAATAGAATACATGAGAAAAGTTTGTCTGATAGTAAACTCCTTGATAAATAGAGCAAATGAGAATTAAAAAACATGTTATAAATGTGAAGACAGCAGGCATTTAAGATCGCATTGCCATAAGTTATTAAAGCAAGAAAAAAACAAAAAAAAAAAAATTCAAAAGAAACAGAATTACTGAGCATCAAGAAACATCAATGTTTCTGAAATCCATTTTGAAATTTCTAATGGAGGATTTCAAACAAAAGAAATAAAGTTAAAAATAATAAATCTGTCACACATGTCGACACAGGTAGTTCCGTAAACCTTTTACGAAACGATGCGTATAATGAATTGCAAATACTTCTAGTTTTTCTAATAAATAAAGAATTTTAAAGTTGAATTGAATATCGCAAACTGCTACTAAGGGATCTATTTAACAAAAAAAAAAAAAAATTTACAGATGGAAATAATTTCCTTTTGAGATAGCATGTGGTGACAACATCGTAGTCAAGATTTATAGAATTCACCAATAATAATATTGAGTTTTGAAAATAGGGAAGCGAAGACATGGGTAATGCAAATAGATACCCGTGGTAAACTTAAAAGATGAAGAACTTGGTCATTTTAGTGACGCCCCACAAGTAAAGTCTAAACCCACAGACTCTATATCTCCATATAAACCAGATAAAATTAAAGCCACTGATGAGTTTGAGAAGCTTATGAGAGTTTGCTGATAGCATAGTGATGTAAGGTTGATTCTAAAACAGCTAGGCGATTTAAATCCAACAGAACGAATGGAAGATCCCGAGTCCAGCATGTTGTAACCGTCCTTCTCCAGGCTAAAGAGACGTGGTGTTCTTAGGATGGACTCCGTATTGCTGTCGACTACCAATCTGCCCTAATCCACCGAGGTTTATAAGCTACTTAATATATGAGTCATAATTTGATGGACCCTCAGTGCTTTGCCTCGAGCTTCAAAAAGGGCTAAAACTTTATAGCTACTTACAGAGATTCGCCTGGGTGGAAAGAGAGCTTAGTGACTTATGCAATTGATTTATTGAATACATACGGTCACCTTTTGTTATACAATAATTATTGGTAGCTTGTTAGTTAATATACATCTTGATATTTGTATAAATTTTGCTATTATAAATAGTTTTGAAGCAATGTTTATTTTATTGTCCTTTAATGGTAGACATGATATTTTCATACATAAATATAAGTTGAACAGTAATTTTTTACACAGATTAATGTTAATCTGTAATTTGAAAATGATGCATAGAAGGCACGTAATTGCGTTTAAATAATAATAAAATCCTTTTTTAAATAACTGTTTCTCAAATTTATCTGTTATGTCATCATTCTCCAATCTATTAAGTATCCAAACGTTTTGAAACCTAATTTGTTAAAGTTGGGGTATTTATGTCAGTGTTGATTCATTTTGTTAGTGCAGTATACAACACTGATTTGCATAGATTATTACAGATCTTAGTAATATGGATATTTGTGCAGGAATGTTTTTAAGTTAAGTTAGATATGAAAATCCCTCTAACTATTTGGGCGTAATGTTCCAAAAAGTCTTAAAAATGAAAGAACCCGTCAACTCGCACAAAATAGTCAAATTTGAAAATGGAGTATTTGCCCAAGGTCAGGTAGTCAGTATTTTTTTAATATACTCATTTACATACTTCCAGAAAATACATTTCAGTTGTTATGCTCCGTAACGGTAAGCTCTTGAACAACTTTTTTTCTATTAAAAACTGTACATCTTGACAATGTTTCAATGTATTCTGCACTTATATATCATTCTTTATTCTTTTTTAAGGAATTTTTAAAACGGTCTTTCTAACTATCCTGTATTTCATTTAATCTTATAGTAGTAAATAAATGCACCATTTTTGAAAACACTAGTAGATATTAAGACAGACTCGTTAGGGTGTTTATTTTAGTGTTATTTTATTTTGTTAGTGCTGTATACAGCATAGATTTGCACGTGTTATTACAGTTTATAGCATTATGGGTATTTGTGCAGGAGTGTTTTTCAGTTAAATTAGATATCAATATTACACTATAAATTATTTGGGCGATGAAAGAACCCGTAAAAGAGCACAAAAATGTGGAGAAAAAAGAACGGAAAAAAAAAAATTGAGATTTGTCCATGGTCAGATAGTCAGTGTTTTTCAATTCCTACTATTAGTTCACACTCTCTCTATATATATCATGTTCAAATTTTAATCGTTAATAAAATAATTTTTATTCATCCCTTCAAGCTCAAATACATGCATACAACTTGTAGTGGATGACACTTGATGTTAATACTGTTTTTTCAAATATTAATTCATTAATTAAATTTAATTAATCAATTTAAAATTTTTTTAGATTTAGACCAATAGATGGCGCCAGATATAACAGGAAAATTTCAACTTTATTTATAAAGGACTTTATGCAATATAGTGAAAGAAAAGTAGGAATTGACTTTAAATTTTTTTATATTACTTGTTTTTTATATATAATCATCCTTATTTACATACTTCCAGAAGAGGCATTTCAGTTAAGGCTCAGTTAAGTGTATCGGTAAGCCCTTGAATAACCTTTTTCTACATCTTGACAATATTTTAAATGTATTTTGCACTTATATATCATTATTCGTTGTTTTTTATGAATTTTTAAAACAGACTTTCTGACTACCCTGTATTTCATTTACTCTTGCAGAAGAAAATAAAATGTGCCATTTTTGAAAACACTCGTAGATATTAAGACAAGACTCTTAGAAAAGAAAAGACGACCGACCGCAAATAATAAAAGCCCACCCAGAACAACAAAGTAATACTATTTACAGCCGGCAGTTGCAGTTACAGATAGACACAGACTGGGCACAGTGCGCTCTATTAGCTGTGGACGAGGATCCAACAGGGCCATACTCGTAGCCCCGGCATTTATCTAATGGCCGGGGCTATTAACAGATAGCGAGGCGGCCAGAAGATTCGATTTTTTCATTAAACGTAATTGCCGAAATGAAACACAGCCCCGGTATTCCCTGCAGAGTCCCCATACGGCGTGGGAGTAGGGGAGGGAAAAAAGGGAAAATAATAAAGGAAAGATCGGAAAAGGGCAGTCTATTAAAAAAAAAAAAGAAGTTATTTTAGGGATTTTTTTTTATATATATTTATTTATGGAGAGAGAATTCAATTTGCCTTCTTTCGATTTCTATTTTTAGATCTCCCAGTGCCCCAAACTTCACTATTCAATGAGTAAGGAAGTTCAATAAAAATTGAATAAGATTCTTACATATAAGTTTATTGATAATATTATAATTATTTTCATTGTATACCACTTACGCGTGACTTAAAAGTAGTTTATGAAATTCGTTCGGCATATTTGGGAATGCACTTATAAATTTTATTTTGAATTAATAACCTCATTTTAAAATCTATGTTTAAATAACATTGTATATAGATGCATACGTATTTTATATTTTATTTAAAGATTAGGATAAGGCTTGAAGGATTATTTTTTTCAAATTTGTCACCACGTCTACAAGTAAACAATATAGTTTTACTTCAAAATGAAAATACTATTATTAAAATGTATGGCAATAATTTAAAATCGAAATTAATTTAAAAAATTTTTATTTGAGAAAATATGAAAAAACTTAGAGGCTGTCATATACAATCATACATATATCAATATACATATACAATCATACATATATCAATATACATATACAATCATACATATATCAATATACATATACAATCATACATATATCAATATACAATCATACATACATACACATATACATATATAAATATACATATACAATATATACATATATCAAACACATCTATACAATCATACATAATACACATATCAATGCTATCATTCCATCATATACACATATATGATAGAATTTTTACGTAAGAAATTGGAAATTTCCATTAAATCTTGCCTAAGCTGTAGTAATAAATTTTGTCTACTATGATTTAAGATTTAATTAATTCACAAATATAAAATAGTTAAATTTGGAAATATTGTCAAACTTGAGTGTTAATTAATAAAATTCTTTACAGTTGTTACTGAATTTATTGTTATGAAAAATAAAAACATTCCTTTCCGTCAAAAAATGAGGAAATTACTTTTTGCAAAGGATGCCAAAACACAAATAAACTCTCAAATAATGAATTTTGAAGAATATTGCTGTTGTTCACTAAGTTATATATCGTCAGTTAATAATTGACAAGTATTTTGAATCTACAATCTTATCTGAGTTATTCACAATTTTACATTCGGTGACCATCAATAAATCACGAGAAACTTATTTAATGGCTTTTTAAAGAAGTATTTAATCACTTTTATATGTTGTTTTTTAACCTAATTACGTATCTATTCATTATCTTTATTTTTACTGATTTCTAATTAAGTTTTAATTTTCCTTGTTTTATTTAAATAATAATGGTGCTTATGTTACTTTTATGTGTTGCTTCTTTATCCCTGATGATTAATAAAACTACCAATTTCATATCACATAACCCTAGTTTGATATATAGAAAAAACACTTATTGTCATTATTGAAATTACAATAGTTTTTAGCAATGTCAGAAAAGATTATAACTATAATGTATTAAAATTATGTTCAATGTAACTGCCATAAATAATTACTAAAAGTTAACTAATCAATAATAGTTCTTCGCTACCAAATGTTGATTACAATCATTTTGGGTATCCAGTAACTGTGCTGCTTAGAAATGCTCTTTACGTAATATCTAATAACATAAAATACTTTTTAATACCGAACTGATGATCTAAGATGCCATATTTCTGCAACTACTTGTCCGCTTTAAAGTATCTTCAGTAAAATATAAATGTCCATCAGTTATGCTAAAAATATAAATGTATATTATGCTATTAAATAGTATATGTATATTATGCTATTTGGGTTATAGGTTGTTATTACATGTTATATAGTTTCTTCAAAGAAAATCATAGCATTTGGGTTGTCTTCTTAACATTTTTATATTTTGTGGTAGTTGAATTTTATAGACCAACTATAAAAACAATAACATTTTCTTATTTCATACACGATAGACTGAACGCTCATAATATTTGTAATACATGGTGTTCCATATATTCGTATCAAGTTTATAACCATTGTTCTTCAACCTGCATTGCATACTTTTCATTTCACTTATGTTTTTGTTAATTCATAATAACATACCATATTATCATAACATTCAATGTTTTTCTATAATCTATAATTCAATTTTTTAATGTTATGATGATTCAATGATTAATCAAAGGTTCAAATATAAGAAAACAACTTCAATAGTGAGACTGCTTTTTTATTTTAAGCATTTCCTGATCTGTGGCCTTTAAAAAGGGTTCTGCATTCTTTGATTTTCTAGCTTAACGTTAAGAACTCCTATTTTACAATTTTTATCATGTGTATTTTATTTAAAAAGCAATACTGTGACATACAAGTGCCCCAACAAACTAACTTTTTGAAATAAGACCTTTCACTAAACAATTATTTTGACAATATTTATACGTGCCCCCTTTAGTGATATCATAACGGTCACTCCACTTAGGTTCTCAGTATTGCAGATATAATAAAATTATAACCAAAAATTATTTGCCCAAATATGCTTTGAACCCGACAGAAGAAACTATAAGTCGGGATTCTTCTGTTCAAATTTTACAACTGTTGGTTGATCATCTCATGTCCCTCCCTCCTTTGCTCCTATTACAAGCAATTAGCAAACAAAAATGAGAGGCATTACGAAATTATTTTTTACTTTTGCTCTGTAATTGGGAAAAAACGATCCTTAGTCAGATTTCTATGAAAACATCTTGATGATAAAAGTGATGAAAGAATATGATAAAAGAAATAAAAAAAACTGTAAGAAGAAATCTAAGCTAATCAAAAGTGAAGTGCAAGAACTGTCAACATCTGTTTATGTCAACAACATCAGAAATCATCTGTCAACAATCAACATTTCTGTCAACACTTCTTTTTCTTCCTATAGATTTTCTTATACGTGTATTTGGTTTTATTTTGTCTGTATACAATATATGTTCATGATAAATAGATAATTATTAAAAAAAAAAAAAAATGGAGTATTTTTTTTTAAGGGGGAAAGGGTGTTAGATTTGGAATTCCAGCATTTTGTCTTATGAGCACAATCATAGATCGAATGAGCTAAGCAAAAGTGAAGTGCAAGAATCGCCAACATGTGTTTATGTCAACAACACCAACAATCATGTGTCAACAATCAACATCTCTGTTAAATTTACTTCTTCCCTTTGATTATCTTCTACATCTATACATGTATTTTATTTTATTTTGTTTATATACCATATATGTTCGTTATAAACAGGTAATTATTAAAAAAAAAAAAAAAAGGGAGTGCTTTTTTGGGGGGGGCGTTGGGTTTAGGGTAGTTTAGATTTAAGATTCGAACATTTTTTTCTTATGAGCACAATCATAAATCAAATAAGCTAATCAAAAGTGAAGTGCAAGAATCGTCAGCATGTGTTTATGTTAACAACACCAACAATCATCTGTCAGCAATCAACATCTCTGCCAACTCTGTTTCTTTCCTTAGATTTTCTTCTATATATATCCATGCATTTGGTTTTATTCGGTTTATATACCACATACGTTCGTGATAAACCGGTAATTATTAAAAATTATTGAATGAGTTAAGTAAAAGTGAAGTGCAAGAATCGTCAACATGTGCTTATGTCAACAATATCAACAATCAACATCTCTGTCAAAACTTGTTTCGTCCCTTTATTATCTTTATTATTTAACTTTCAGATTATCTTTTTACATATATACATGTATTTTGTTTTGTTTTTATCTGTATACAATTTATGTTCATGATAAACAGGTAATTATTTAAAAAATTGGAAAGGTTTTTTTTTTTTTTTTTTTTTTTTTGGAGGGAGGTTAGATTTGAGATTGATTTATCACTGTATCGTAGAAATTGTTAAACTGATCACAATTATCAGAACCATTTTCTATCCTGCAGGCAGAAAGTCAGAGACAAAAACCATTTTTGCTGTATTTTTATTCGAGGCAGAAGAGGAAGTACAAGATGAGGAAAGTAACACCCTAAAAAAACACTACCAGTCAGACTGAGGGAGGGAGTAGGGGTAGTATCAAATTGTAGGGTGCGGACTAAGATAAGAGAAAAGTGTTTGGAGGGTGGCGATGATAAAAGTACAGAACTACTGCAGAGAACTCTTCTTTCGAACCATTTGGCGTGGCTTTTATATTTTGGGAAACCCTATTTATTTGTTTTTATTATCACGTTGGTTAAACGGCCATATCTCTGCAGCCTTTTTTATTTTTTATTTTTTTTTATTCTCGGTATTTCTTTTTAATGTTCAGATATTTTTTCTAAAATGTCTTTTTAAAAATATATCTTTCATTGAAATGTAAGAGGAGAAGTTAATGTTAAAAAAATTTTGATATGAATTTTTTAATTTTTTTTTAAGAGAAACATTTATTTATTTATTTTTTTTTTTTTGGATTGAATTTTATACATTAAGTTTTGGTTGTAAAAAAATAAAAGGAATTTATCAAAAATAAAAAAGTCTATTTTAAAGTTAAAGTTATTTCACAAATTACAGTAAAAGTTTTAAAATTTCGTTAATTTTGATAACATTGTTTTCTAATGGTACAAATTGATAATTTTTATTGAAATAATTTTTTTTTTAAATTAACTTCTTACATAGAGAAATAAATGAATATGTCATATTAATAAAATATTTTTAAATAAATAATTAATAATTAGTTAATTTTAATTAATTAATATTTTTAATGAATTCATTTTTTTTAATGTTGAATGGAAGTTTTTAAACAATTATTTATCTATTTATATTTTTTAAAAATGTATGTAATTTATCAAGAAAAAAAAAAAAGAATTTGGACTTGCTAATGTGTTCTTTATCCTATTTCATGCCTAGAAATAATTTAAATTCATTTTTAAAGACTCAATAATAGCATTTCCATGGATAAAAAA
Organism: Caerostris extrusa; assembly: GCA_021605095.1. Taxonomy (NCBI): domain Eukaryota; kingdom Metazoa; phylum Arthropoda; class Arachnida; order Araneae; family Araneidae; genus Caerostris; species Caerostris extrusa. The sequence continues at coordinate 49,936 of BPLR01014553.1, forward strand.
AAGAAAGAAGAAATAAATATTTCAGTTACTGTCATCAACATATCTAACACATTCACAAAACAATTATTCAACAACAACTTTCGGGTGAATTTTTTAATTCCTACTATTAGTTCACACTCTCCCTATATATATCTTGTTGAAATTTTCAGTCGTTAATAAAATACTTTTTATTCATCCACTCAAGTACAAATACCTTTTTTAACTTGTAGTGGATGACACTTGATGTTAATACAGTTTTTTTTCAAATATTAATTCATTCATTAAATTTCATTAATTAATTTTAGTTTTTTTTAGATATAAGTTGCATGTATCTAATAATAGATGGCGCCAGATGTAAGAGGAAAATTTTAACTTCATTTATAAAGGATTTTTCTGCAATACAGTGAAAAAAAAAGTAGGAATTGACTTAAAAAAAATTTTTTTTTATATTGCTTGTTTTGTGGTTGGTGGTGGTCTTCTGTATACTTCTTATTTCTTTGTGTGATGCGCATTAGGAAGTGTTTCAAATGGATCTATTGTAAGTAAAATTATATTTAAAAAAAATATTTGATTAACCAAAAATTACATTTCTTCTTACTACTGAGCCCAAAAAGTAAGACCAATTTTTTTTTTTTTCAAAAACTCTTTATTTATTCTTCTAAATTTATTTCATCGCCTTCAAAGTAATCATCTCCGGACACAATGCACTTGGCACAATGCACTTCTGCCAACTTTTTTTTCCAATCCTCAATGCATGCTAAAAAGTCATCGGCAAGGATGGTCTTCAAAGCGCGCGCCGATTCACGTTCAGTCTTTTCAATCGACTCAAAACGGTGCTCCTCGAAATGGTCTTTTGATTTTAGTGAATAGCCAGGAGTAGTATGGTACTAACTCAGATGAATACGGTACTTGTGGAACGATATAGGTTTCATTTTTGGCGGAAAAGTCACGAAGAATCAATGCAGTAGGAGGTGGCGCATTCAGTGTTTTCGGTGCCAATCGAGATTTGACGCGTTTGAGGTCCAAAACGGAATTGACCGATCCTTTTGAAATTCCAAACATCAGCAGCAAGGTCTCTAATTTTAAATCGACGGTTTGCAAGCACCAAATCTTTAAATTTTTGGACGTGAGCTTCGTTGGTTGAGGTTCATGGTCGGCCAGAGGGCTCTTCGTTTTCAACGAGTTCTCTGCTTTCTCTGTACTGTTTATACCACTTTTAAATATTTCTTTCCGATATATGGATGCTCACCGAATGCCTTCTTCGACATTCTATACGTTACCGCAAACAAAATTCAATGCACGTTCTTTGCTCAATTAATTCACACATTTCAAAAATCGCCAGAATCAGTTTTAGAATCTCACAAAGCGTAGCGTAACTCTAGCACTAATGAATATTTTGTCGTCAAATTTCTCACAGGTGTTAAGGACAGTGCCAGCAACCAAAAAAAGAAGCCACAGGAATTTTAAATTGGAAATTGATCTTACATTTTGGACACACTAGTAAAACAATTATCTAACAGTGAGTTTTCAAGATAAACAAATCGTAAATTTCTCACAACTACTGAAACATAAAATTAATTGTTAAATTTTATGTTTATAAAACTATTGCTACTATATTGTTCTTATTTGAACAAGTAATGGAAGATTCCATGCAGAACTATTGCAAATAATGGAATAGTATATGCGAAAATTATATTTTTTTGCAGCCAAAGACATATAAATTTCCTGCCAAAAAGTACACAGTAGTCGAAGGAAGTTTAATGTTTGGTTAAATATAGAATCTAAATTTCTCAAGATGGTTAGGCAAATACTAAAGAATTTAATTAATTCTCTTATGTTTATCACTAGACTTTGAGATTGTGTATAAAGTCTAGTGATAAACATAAGAGAATTAATTAATTCAAGGTTAAGATTGATACGTAGTATAAAGTATTCCATGTGGAACTATTTCAATTGAATGGTTTCCAAAAAAAAATTTCAATTTTAAGAATCAAAACATCTCAATACTTTGTCAAAAAGTACACATCACATCATCCAACTTTATTGAATGTTTTCTTATATTTCGCAAGTGAAGTCTGCAAGAGAGATCAACCGATACCAAGAATAACTTTATTTTTTTTCTTTCTTATTCCCACCGGAATCTTCCGATACGGTTCATTCCACCACTGAAAATCCACCTCCCCTCTTACCAAAAACTCTGAAACATGTAAGCGCATAAAATCGACCCCACCCATTCAGATTAAAACCATACTATCCGATTCCAGATCAATGCTTCCCATCCCGGATGATGGATGGCTGAAGTCAAGGTTCTACAACAAGGACTCTCTTTAAATGAATTAAAAGCTCGAAAATCGGTATCTCGAGAGGCAGGATATAAAATATTACCCACTCTTTGGATGTGTGTTAGAGAAATGTTTATAAATTTCATATATTGCTCTACCGGAGACAAAGCACTGGAAATGGCATAGTGCTGTTTCTGATGAATTCATCTTCTGTGGTGAATGCTCCATCATGGCTGTAACGTATAAACTCTAAAAATGTACCACATATTTGATATCAATGAATGGAAGTAGGTCTCAATATTCTAAAGCAGCAATAAAACTGAATATTGTACTAACGAAATATAAAAATATAATAAGAAACGTTTTGTCGAAATTGTTCTGGCTAGTAAAGTTTGGATGTTCTATTAAAGTACTAGCAGAACCCGGCATAGGTTGTCTTGCTGAAGTGACAAAAATAAAAAAATTCATTATAGAAAATCATATATCGCGACTATATTCTTCATGTTCCAATATATGTTCATATTAATTTTAACGGATATCGTTTGAACGGCATACAAGATAAAACGCTACAGCACCATCTGGTTGCAAGTAACAATAAAGTAGATAGCACGAACCTATTTTTCCATACTCGAATACATATTATTAGCAATTTTCATATCGATTGGTTGAATGTTATAGTAGTTGATATACTACAGCACCATCTGGTAGCGACTTGCAACAAAGGGGATAGCATAAAAACATTCTTCATGTTTTGTCAAATACACAGAAAAAATTTCATCAAAATTGATCAAGTCGTTTAGGAGGCGTTCAGTGACAAACACATGTACAGAAGAATATCTACATATATATATAAAGACATGTCTGATGCTTTATTGAAAGAAAAATTACTTAAAAAATCTAAATTCTGTTGAAATTCAACTTGCCTAAACAATTATAAAGCCAATTGTCTTAACAATTATTCCACTGTACGTTTATTTGTACAAAAATTTTTAGCAATAATAATTAATCAAATAACTATATGGAAGATACACTAGATGACTCTACGTTTAACGTCAACTCTGATTTTTTTTTTATTATAGACTATTATAGTTTATTATAGTGATCGACCGTGCATTTAGTGAGATTTATTTGAAAAATAAATAAATCTTTCCATTTGTAACTTATTTTTCCTTATTGCTTTTCAGCCAGTTTCTTTAAATTGTAGAAATGTTGAATGCACAAAAACATGGCAAGCATGGTCGATCAAACGTTACCATCAGTGCAATGTCTACCAGCTAAGATGTAATGAATAACATTGTTTTTTACACATAAAAATTGCAATGCATCACTTGAATATAGGGAATTGATAAATATTTACGAATTCTATAAAATGGTTGACTGATTTGATATATGTGGAGTTCTGGAAATTTTAAACCCTAAAAGTAATGAATGAATCGTTCAGAATTGTGTTTGCATTTCAGCTTTTAATTAGTTGGATTTATTTTGATTTTGAAATGTTTTTATTAATTAAATTTTTGTGTTACAGCTTGATGATACATTTACTACTGTGTCCAAAAAGTAAGACCAATTTTCAATTTAAAATTACGGAGCTTAAGGAATTTCCTTTTTTTTTTCTTTTGTAGGTTGTTGGCACTGTCCTTGACATCTGTGTGAAATTTGACGTCAAAATATTCATTAGTATTTGAGTTACGCTTGGCTTTGTGAGACGCTAAAACTGATTCCGGCAATTTTTGAAATGTCTGAATTAATTTAACAAAAAAATTGCCTTCAATTTTGTTTGCGGAAACGAATAGAATGTTGTAGAAGGCATTCGGTGAGAATTCCTATATCGGAAAATGTTAAGAAGTGGTATAAACAGTTCAAAGAAGGCACAGAACGCGTTGAAGACGAAGAACCCTCTGGGCGACCATCAACCTCAACCAGATCGGATTAAAAGGATCGGTCAATTCCATTTTGGGCCTCAAACCCGTAAAATCTCGATTGGTACCGAAAACATTGAATGCGCCAGTTCACACATTGATTCTTCGTGACTTTTTCGCCAAAAATGAAATCCATATTGTTCCACAACCACCGTTTTCACGCCGAGCAACTTCTGGTTCTTCTTTAAACTCCAAAGACCCCTCCGGGCACATCGTTCTGAGTCGATTGAAGAGATTCAACTTGAATCGCCGCTCACTTTGAAGGCCATCCCTGCCGATGACTTTTTAGCATGCATTGAGGATTGTAAAAAAATTGGCATAAGTGCATTGTTGATTAAAGGGTTTACTTTGAAGGCGATGAGATAAATAAGACCAATTATTTCTTTTTTAAAAAACTCTTTATTTATTCTTTCAAATTTAAGAATAAATAAAGAGTTTTTAAAAAGAAACAATTGGTCTTATTTTTTGGGCCCAGTAGTACGTATATTTGCACGAATGTTGAAGATTGAAAATACATTATGTGAAATTATACATTGCTTTTAATTATTTTTGTTAAGGTTTACACTTTGTGTGATTTTTGTTTGTAATACAATCCATCCAAATCTCAAATGCAGAAATTCAGCATTTATTTTAATTAAAGCTTTATTTAGATTTACAAATGACATCGAACCACACAAAACTACGAATTAAATAAAATAAAATGTATCATTACTTATTTTTAATACTCAGAAATTTCATATCTGCCGATATTTAATAATCTATATTCTACACTGTAAAATTTATTCATTTTAACAGTGAATATTGTTTGCCTACATAAGAAGAATGTGACTTAATTGATTAATTTTTTTTTAAATAGGTATGCCTTAGTTCTTGAATGTGATAACGTTCTAAATAATTTTTTTTTATTGAATAACTTGATTTCGATAAGAAACACTAATTAAAAAACACACCACACAATTAAAACTTAAAAAACAAAATATTTTTCAAAGCGACATAGAGTACTTAATAGATGCATTTTATTATATTCTTTACAAATAATTTCGACTGAAATTATGCAATTTATTTTTATCATGGGGTTATTAATATACACTAAGAAAACAAAATATTTGGTACTCTTATATGTTATTTAATATAGAGATTCTGCGTCAGATTGTATGTGAATCACATACATGTGGAAAAAAATAGCATAAGATTAAACATAAGTTCATAATTTTTCTGAATGTATGCGTCATTTAAGATATTTCTTCAGCATATATAACAATAATTTGAATATTTAAAATTTTGGGTTTTTTTCTTGTGTATATATAAAAAATATGCATATATAACGATAACGTATATATAAATATATGCATATATAAAGATATGAATATAAAGATATGCATATATAAAGATATGAATATAAAGATATGCATATGCATATATAAATATATGCATACATAAAGATATGAATATAAAGATATGTATATATAACAAATGAATAGGTCAATAACAATACGATTTTTTATGCGAACGAGTTATTATTTTATCCTTTATTTATACCAAACAAGACATATATGAAATGAATTTTTCAATACCAATATGTATACGCATATATAGAAAATGAATGGGTCAATAACAATATGATTTTTTTATGAGCACGTGTTATTATTTTATCCTTTATTTGTACCAAACAAGATGTATATGAAATGATTTTTTTCACAAGGAAAAATTCATTTTATATACTTCTTGTTTGGTATAAATCCTAACGGAAGGAACAGATCAAAGGCAGATATCCAGTAATCAATCAATCAATTTAATTTAATGTATAATCAATTTTTTACTGATTAATCTATTTGTAAAAAATTACCACCCCATTTATCTACTGAAATCATCACTTTTATAATTATTAGCATCATTTTCAAATTTCGCTTTCATTTTGAGAAGTTGGCTTAAATGACAAACTCCTATGCAAACTCATTTACTTAAATTCAAGAATGACCATTGTAATCATATTATTATGTATAAAAATAATACACGAGCCCATATAATGGTTGAAGCACTCAATGGACATGAAAGAATGCTTCCTACTCATACAACGAGCCATGCCAACAATAACATGAATACCTAAGCTATCATCAAAACACCCTGGGAAAGATATTCTTATGAATATCTCTATCCATGGACTTACACAGGAAATTCACTGAATACCAACGCCACGATATTTTTATTCTAATCAGTGTCTATGATGTTCTGGGAATATCATCAGAAGAATCCGAGGCTGCAAAAATGCGCCATCAGACTGTTATTGTTGAATTTTCTCTCTATTTCTCAGAGCCAGTGGAACCCACATCACTTCATTTGTTCACGGGTCATTAACTACTGCAGCAGTGGGAATGTGAGCATTGAATAAAGAACAGATAGAGAGGAAAGATCTAGACGTGTTAAGCCAATAATGCTCTCCCTTTTTTTTATATTTTTTATAGTGTCACTTCTTGGTCACCCAACTAGAAATATTGAAGTGTTCCAGACATTACATATTTTGTTTTCTACCTTTATGCCTCCGCCCTTCTTTTTTTTTTTCTTTCCAGTTAATACACTCAGGAGATGAAGTATTTCACGGCGAATAGAAACACCATGTTAAAATATGCTGCGACGCTGTCTTTATGCACGATTTGAAGTATGTTCCGAAAAAGGAAATTTTATTTTGATATTCAGTAACTAAAAATCTTTTTTCAAAAGTACGTGACGGTGAGAATGAAGAAACTTTCATGCATCCATTTCACCCCTTTTTAGAAAGTTGAGAAGAAAATTGTATTTTAAGTGTCCCAGTTCGAAGGAGTAAAAAAGGAATAGATTTATATCCGATAGTTTAAAGATGAGCTTCATTTTAAATTTATTGAACTGTTTGAAATCCGATATAGTCCTGATTCGAGCAAAAACGATTTTTACAGTAGATTACTTCTTGTAAAATACGAAAAGATACATAGATAGCTGACCTTTTTGTTGTTGTTGGATTTTTTTGTACAATACGTATTGTATTTTGGATAGTAGATACTACTTTTTTTTTTTTTAAGTATCATTATTTTTTGTTATTTTTTTCTCAACTAAAAAAATTTATAAATTAAGTTCCATATGACTGGAATGTGACAAATTTCTTGTGAAATTTTTAGTGAGACTTCTTGGTCACCCAACTAGAAATATTGAAGTGTTCCAGACATTACATATTTTGTTTTCTACCTTTATGCCTTCGCCATTCTTTTTTTTTTTCCAGTTAATACACTCAAGAGATGAAGTATTTCACGGCGAATAGAAACACCATGTTAAATATGCTGCTACGCTGTCTTTATGCAAGATTTGAAGCATGTTCTGAAAAAGGAAATTTTACTTTGATGTTCAGTAACTAAAAATCTTTTATTATTTCTAATCTATTTATAGTGTGCGAGGGTGAGAATGAAGGAACTTTCATGCATCCATTTCACCCTTTTAGAAAGTTTCAAGAAAATTGTATTTTAAGTGTCCCAGTTCAAAGGGCGAGTTTCGATTTATATCCGATAGTTTAAAGATGAGCTTCCTTTTAAATTTATTGAACTGCTTGAAATCCGATAGAGTTCTGATTCGAGCAAAAGCGAATTTTTTTACAGTAGATTACTTCTTGTAAAATAGGAAAAGACACATCGATAGCTGAGTTTTTTTTGTTTGTTTTTTTTTTTTTTTGTATAATATGGAATGGTATTTTAGACAGTAGATAATATTTTTTATTTGAGTAATACTGTTTTTTGTTATTTTTTTCTCTACTAATGAAATTTATAAATTACTAGCCGATATGACATGGATATGAAAAATATAAGCGTATAAAATAAAACATTTTTGGTTTTGGTAAATTTTATCTGAAATAAATATAGGTTGAGATGTGTAAATTATCATTTCACAAATTATAAAGCAAAATTATTCTCAATAACTGTTATAAAGAAAATTGACAGCTGAGTGACTAGTGCATTGGCACTCGGTGACACAGGTTTCGTGACCGGCGGTGCCGTGGATGGTTGCAGTGGTTCGGAATCCACATTAAACCGTAGGTCTTGGTCAAATATGACTGTAGATCGTTGGTCGTTTTCCTACCCCGTAGAAAGGAAAACACCTAATGTCTCGAAAGCCAGTAGTCATGCGCCAATGAAGAACTGTTATAAATAAAAAAATTTTGAAAGCAGCAAAAATATATGAAAAACAACTTTCACATTATCTTCAAAAATTTACCATTTTATTTTCAGAAATTTTTATTTAAAAACAAATGAAAAATAGCTAAATCAATCAAGCTATCAGATTGCACCACGTATAAAATAAGTTTTTTAATTAAATAAAAAATAAACAGTAATAATTTTTTTAAGGTTTTCGATTACACACCAAATTAAGGAATAATGAATTCAGTGAAAAAAATTAAAACGTTATGCGTTTTAGTTTTCAATGTATGCTAAAAACACACACACATATAATCAAATATATATATTGAGGTGTTCTTCTCCTTTTTCATTTTGGGGTGCAGCTGCCTAGTGGCAGATTTTGAGACAGGAGGTGTTTTCTTTTCCAATTCCTTTTATTAGCTCACACTCTCCCTATATATATCTTGTTCAAATATTCAATCGGTAATAAAATACACTGAAGTGACAAAAGTCATGGGATAGCAATATGCAAATTTTCAGATGGCAGTAGCATCGCGTAGAACAGGTATAAATGCGCAGTGCTTTCGCAGAGCTTTCATTTCTGTTCAAGTTATTCATGTGAAGAGGGTTTGACGTGATGATGACCGCACGACGGGAATTAACAGACTTTGAACGCGGAATGTTAGTTGGAGCTAGACGCATGGGTCATGCCATTTCAGAAATCGTTAGGGAATTCAACATTCCCAGATCCGCTGTGTCAAGAGTGTGCCGAGAGTATGAAATTTCAGGCATAACATCCCACCATGGACAGCGCAGTGGTCGACCGCCTGCACTTAACGACCGAGACCGGCGACGTCTGCAAAGAGTCGTAAATTCTAACAGACAAGCAACACTGCGTCAAATAACCGCAGAAATCAATGTGGGGAGGGACTTGTCTGTTAGAACTGTGCGGAGAAATTTGGCTTTCTTGGGCTATTCCAGCAGAAGACCGACTCGAGTGCCTTTACTGACAGAACGACATCGCTTGCAGCGACTCTCGTGGGCACGTGAGCATATCGGTTGGTCCCTAGATGAATGGAAAACCGTGGCCTGGTCCGATGAATCACGATTTCAGTTGGTAAGAGCTGATGGTAGGGTTCGAGTATGGCGCAGACCCCACGAAGCCATGGACCCAAACTGTCAGCAAGGCACTGTTCAAGCTGGTGGTGGCTCCGTAATGGTGTGGGCTGTTTTTTCATGGCATGGACTTGGTCCTCTGGTGCGACTGGACCGAACATTGACTGGAAATGCTTATGTTCAGCTACTTGAGATCACTTGCAGCCATTCATGGACTTCATGTACCCAAACAACGATGGGATTTTTATGGATGACAATGCGCCATGTCACCGGGCCACTACTGTTCGCGATTGGTTTGAAGAACATTCTGGACAATTCCAACGATTGATCTGGCCACCTAGATCTCCCGACATGAATCCCATCGAGCATTTATGGGACATCATCGAGAGGTCTGTTCGTGCCCAAAATCCTGCACCATCAACGCTTTCACAATTATGGACGTCTATCGAGACAGCATGGCTCAATATTCCTGTAGAAGACTTCCAACGACTTGTTGAGTCCATGCCACGTCGAGTTGCTGCACTTCGCCGGGCGAAAGGAGGGCCGACACGATATTAAGAGGTATCCCATGACTTTTGTCACTTCAGTGTACTTTTTTATTCATCCAATCAAGTTCAAATATAGTTTTTTTGAACTTGTAGTGGATGACACTTGATGTTAATATAGTTTTTCAAATATTAATTCAGTAATTTAATTTAATTAATTAATTTTTTTTTTTTTTTATATTTAAGTTGCATGTATCTAATAATAGATGGCGCCAGATGTAATAGAAAAATTTCAACTTTATTTGCAAAGGACTTTTCTGCAATAGAGTGAAAAAAAAAGTAGGAATTGACTTACAATTTTTTTTATATATTACTTGTTACAGAGTAGGGTTGTCAGTCACTACGAGAGTGTAATCTCATGCTTTTTTACGGGTTGGAGGTGTCAGCCTTATTGTCATATTAGACTGAAACCTAAGGTTTAAAGTGGATTCCAAACCTCTACAAACAACCATGTCACCGCCAGGATTCGAACCCGAAACCTGTAGCACCGAGCACTAGAGTGCTTGCCAATCGGCCATCAGACCACACTCTGAAATCCATTAAAAGAAAATTCATTATTTAATAATCTTTCACAATTAATAGTTTTTTAAATAATCTTTTTCACTCTTTAATTGACTAATCTGATTGTGACATTTTGGTAAAAATTGTAAATGGGCATATTTCCTTCATGATTTGAAGGATATTTTAAAGAAATATTAGCTATATATATATATATATTATGCTATAGTATCGCTATCAATAACGTAAGAACTTGATCGCTTATTAAATAAATATTATTAAATAAATAAATATTTTCTAAAATATATATTTTAATACATTTATCAACCCACTTCGAATAAATTGATATATAATACAAACATATTCTACCAACTCTGATATTAGAAATTATTGCATGCAATTTAAATCCAGAGATGCAAAACTTTTGATTATGATTGTATTCTTTGATTATAAATTAGGCACTCTTAACTTAACTTTAAACAATATAATAAATGAGTGAATTTATTCCGTTTTAATCAAGAATGCTATTGAAAACAACAAAATTTAAATTTATTTTTGATGTTTTCTAATTAATTAATTAACTTTTCCTTGCCAGTTAATTAAATTTTTAAAAAATCGCTAATTTTTTTTAGTTATAACTAGTTAAGTTACTAGTTAAATTTTTTGAAATGTATTACATTCCAATTTGTTTTTTAAAACAAGGGTACATGTTTTATTTTTTTAATTTGTTAATTATAAAAGAACTGAGCAATTTATTATTTAGCAGTAAAAGTAAGGCAATATTTCTTTAAGTTGAGCTTAAATTTAAAGATCTGTATTAAAAAGCGTTTGAATAAGGGTAGATCATTTATACTTTTAAAAGTTTTTTCCCTGAAATTGAAATTAAATTAATCATATTTAAACTTTTCCGCATTATTTTATTTATTTATTATTTTTACTTTTATGTCAATACTGTTTCTATTTACATTTTAACTAACATATTTTCGTCCTTTCAATATGTAATGCATGAGCAACTCCATTTATCTTTTTCTTACCTAAGTTTTATCTACACACATAACTTTCAAGGTCTTAAAGATAATTGTTATACTTAAGATATACAAATGGAAAATTATAAATATTTGTGCATTTCATCAGAAAAATTAAGAAATATTAGTTACTAAAATAAATCAGTTTAATGTTATTAATTTTTCTTTTTAATGCCGAAACTTCTTTATTTCAGTTGTTATCGATAAGTAAAGCTGGATACCCACCGGATACTAAGATCGCATGCTACAGAAGGCTAACAAATTAGAAGTTCTGATTGGCACATATCCTGCGTCATGCGATATTTACTATCTAGTGAAAATTCAGTTAAATCAATCAACAAATATTGGACAGAAAGTATCAGTTCAAATATCTTATAAAACATGCACAATGTTGACGTATTCGTAAAAAAAAAAGGATATTTCGTTGATTCAAGAATTGAGCATTTATAATAAGATATTTCTAGCGTAAAGTATATAAAGTATGGCAAACCACAGGTTCTTTTTTTCGAAAGAATATTCTAAGGGTATTTCGCTAATCAAGTAAATAATGTTTACGTAATTTTATTTCGCAGCATTTAAAAAGAATTTTATTATAACTAATACTTCGTCATGTTTAAGTTGCTTAAATGTAAAAGTTGCCTTATATTATGGCAACTTTTTATTGAAATTCCACTGGATCATTTATTGCATTTGTCTGTAGAATATGCCAATAATTTGTTAGAAAAATAAAATATTTCTGAGTAATTTCGTTAATCCAGTAAATAATGCTTACGATTATTTAATGATCATTTACTGCATATTTAATGATCATTTAAGATTACGATTAATGAATATTTACTGCATTTTGTCTGTAGAATGTGTCAATAATTTATCGGAAAAATATTTCGAATATAAAAAAATATTTCTAAGGTAAAGTATATAATGTATGACAAACCACAGGCTCTTTTTTACGAAAGTATATTTCGTTAATCAAGTAAATAATGTTTACATAATTTTATTTCGAAACATTTTAAAAAAAGCTTTAAGGATTATAACTAATGCTTCTAATTTTTTATAGAAATTATACTGGACCGTTTGCGGCATTTTGTCTGTAGAGTGTGTCAACAATTTGTTGGAAAAATATTTCTAAGGTTTCTTACTTACGAAAGTATATTTCGTTAATTAAGTAAATAATGTTAACATAATTTCATTTTGCTACATTTAAAAAAAGTTTTATTATAACTAATGTTCCTAACTTTTTATTGAATTCCATTTGATCATTTACTAAGGTATAGTATATAATATATTTCTTTTTAAAAATATTTCTGAGGTAAAGTATGTAATGTATAACAAACCACAGTCTCCTTTTTTACGAAAGCGTATTTCGTTAATCAAGTAAATAATGTTTATATAATTTTATTTCGCAACATTCAAAAAAAGTTTTATTATAACTATTGCTTCTAATTTCGTCAATAATTGGTTCTGAAAAAAATATTTATGAGGTAATAAAATATTTCTAAGGTAATTTCGTTAATCAAATAAATAATGCTTACGATTATTTAAGGATCATTTACGATTACTGCATTTTGTCTGTAGAATATGAAAAAAAATTTCGGAAAAAGTATTTCTAAAGTAAAGTATGTATATATATAAAAGTATAAAGTATATACATTATGTATGTAAACTATATACATAATGTAAGACAAACCACAAGTTGTTTTTTACTGAACGGTATTTCGTTCATCAAATAAACAAAGTTTACGTAATTTTATTTCGCAACATTTAAAAAAATTATTGTAACTAATGCTACTAACTTTTATTGAAATCCTACTGAACAATTTACTGCATTTTGTCTGCAGAATATATCAATAATTTGTCGAAAAAAAAAAACAACACAGAAGCACGACGGCATTTGCATTCCATATCCATTAACATGCAAAATTGAAACCTTCTATTTCGGTCTATTCGGTTTTGGTAGCTAAAACATAGGAACTCGCATCACAATTCTGCATTAATGCGTCACAAATACAGATCTAAAAACGGTGCGCGTGAATTCCCCTCACGAAACGTCCACGAATGATATATGAGAAATAAAGAGCTTTTTCCAAAGAGTCCCATCGATAATTACTATGTTCCATTCTGTGTCCAACAGCTACGGTCGCAGGAAATGAAGGTTGTAAGTATGGAAATGCGGACCTGGGACGGAAATTCCTACACACGTGAGCTGTAACAATAAGACAGAAACATAATTAAAAACGGCTCACCAATATAAGGGCGAAAACTGTCAAACGCAGAAATAATGACTTAAAAAATCCATTAGCTCAAATACGCTTCTATTTATTTATTTTTTTTTAACGTTTTTGTGATTTCATTGCTAATTCTAGATCGAGACATAAGAACTGATATGGAAAATTTAGTATTCTATTAAAAGTTATTTCGTCATACAGCACGTAATGTCCAGTTTCAATATGTAGGGTTAGCCAAAACTGAGGAAAAACATAGATATTCACAATAATTTGAAAGCTAATAAAAGAGAAAAATATTCAGTTTCACAGGTAGAAAATAAGAGGAAATTTTTAATTAATACAAAATTACAAAATACAAAATTGATATATTATAGCGTCAATTTTTGTATAGAATTTTTGCATACCGCATTTTGGACGTCCGTTAGCTTTTTCTCCCTAGTGCGCATGCTCATAGGAAACATTATTACAGATACGCATGCGCAATTTCCTATCAGCATGGGAGAAAAGCTAACGGACGTCCAAAATACGGTATGCAAAAACTCTCATTATTATACAAAATTGACGCTAGAATAATTCATTTTTTACAAACTATGAACCTCTAATTGACTGTTGCCATGACCATAGTCTGTCCTTTGCCTATATATAGCCATCCACATCTCCCCCTTTTTTGTGTTTTTTTACTGTAAGGATACCTGAATTTAAAATACATGTATGTAGCAACATCGTTAGAACAATTAAAGATGCAATTCAGAAACATGTGTACACTATACCACCAGAAATAATGCATATTTATGAACCTGTAAATGACTGCTGCCGTGTCCTTAGTTCATCGTTTGCTCATTTATGGCCAACCAGATCCCCTGATTATCCACCTCAGATTTTTATTGAGGGACATCTGAAAATAAAATGTACCAGCATCATTGGCACATTGAAAGATGTCATCCAAAACATATATATGCCATACCATCATAAATAATCCATATTACGAACAGTCTGATAACCTTTTTGTTGAAGGACTAGAATGAGTACTAAACATTTGTTAGCCGTTAATCAGTCAGACATAGTATCCTATGTAATTTATTATACACAGCTGTTAACACAATAGCGCCATCTGGTGGTATATAATTTAAACCTTCTAAGAATAATTTTATTTTTTAGACTAAACAAAATTCTGATTCCTTTAAATTCTTTCTGTTCAAGCGAAATCTTTCTATTTTTATTTGTTTTCAAAGTACACTGTCGTGTTATAGTTAACTTTATAGTTTGTCCTACATTTTTGCGTCATTATTTTAGTATGGTATTTTGTTAAGATAATTTATTAATGAAAATTGAGATTCAGAAAAAATTCTAAGAGATAAAACTTTTCTAAATACTGAATATGAATGTTTAATATAAATTCTAGTAATGTAACAGAAAAATAGTTAGACGCTGATTTGTTTTATGTTTTATACTATTACTAATATCTGATGTGTAGGTTTATTTTTATTTCGATATTTCGAACTGAATTATTCATTTGCAGCTTGTATTTCCTTCAGAAATACATTATACATTTATTATTGATGATTAAGAAAAACAAATTTAAATGTATCTAAAAATATTCTTATTCTATTTTGTTTTTAGTTTTTATATAATAAAGCTTAGTCAGGAATAAATTAAATTTGCTTGAACTTTATCATTAAATCGTATTTTTGTAATGTGGTTAATATCTACATATTTTTTTAAAAAATGCAAAAATCTATATAATTTTAAAAGTAGTAATTTTACTTTTGCTTGCAAAGTCTTTGGAGGAGAACATTTTAATTATTTATGTTTTAGTGAATTACAATACTGTTTTAACATATTTCTTTTTTAAGGCCTTGTTTAAAATATAAATGAAAATTTTATTATTCAAATAAAATAAAGTACTAGATGCATATTAATATTAGCATTCATAGGAAAAAGCAGTTTTTAAATCTTAAACTATTTCACGTATTAAAACAAATGCTATTAGTAACTGATTCAAATTAGAGATCCATATAATCAGGTGATTTTTGTTTTTGAATATCAATGGGTTTATGAAAATGAATAAGTTCAGATATTTTAAGGTTATTTAATACCAGGTACTTTGACCAGTGTCATTTGCCATAAAAACAGTATAGATGTAACAGATTCAACGTTATCCAGGAAGAGTGTTGATTGTTCGCCTCCTTTTCCCTTGCTAAGCTATTTCTTGAGACCAATGGAAAGAATTTTTTTGGTATACAAATTTATCATGACTGTCACAGCACAGCCATGAGTTTTCAGTTAGGCATCGCTTGATGGGTACGAACCCAGATCCTCTAATTAAACTTATCCATCAGGATGCTCAGGTTTAAAGGTTAATATATACAATTGTCGATTTTAATAAAACTTCATAAAAATCAATCTTCACCTCTCAACAAAATTTTTTTGTCTCAAATAGGATATTTGAGTTCCCACAAATTCATTAAATTTGAGGATAATTTGCAACGGGGCATAACTTTGGTATGACATGGTCCCTATATTTAAATTGGAATGATTATCTAAAGACAATATCTATGAATATTGTCGTGTCGATAGGAGTGTTAATATGCATTTATACATATTTCTATGTTGTACCGTAACAATTACAATTTGCAAATAATCTGAAGATCCTACTCATTGAGCATGCTGATGGCCAATTGGCTCGCACACCGGGTGTTGGCGCCCTAGGTTTTCAAGTTCGAATCCTGGTGGTAGCATGGATGTTTGTGAGTGGTTAGGAATCCCCGGGAAACTGTAGATCCCGGTCTACTTAGCCTAAAATGTGCACAAAATGATCGTAGAGCGACAAAGCAAACCAAACCAAACCTACTCATTAACTCGGAGTTCGTCGTACATGGGCATCTGGCAACTGGGCATCTATCCTCTTCTGGACCCTCCAACACACCATTACGAGGAAGGGGACAGCTCTCTCCTTCTTTGCTTATCATTATCTGCCTTTCAACCTTGCTTATACAATTTTCACTCACTTCGTAAATCACAAAACAGAATTTTTATAGCCCAAAGATGTATTGAGACTTTTCCGAAAGGAAAATCGAAAAGTTCAATGCTGTTCACTTATTGGATTAGGAGCTGGAGCTTCCACTTTTTACCAATGTATTAATTATCAAGTCGCTCATCTCAATAACAAGTTTTTCAAGTTATATATTTCTAATTAGACTTTTGCCTTAAATATTGCGAAAAATGGATTGCAAAATGAATTTCCAAGTAGAACTACTGTTTTAAATATCAACGCTTCATTGCAAAATGATATCCATAGAATGGAATACCCAGTGTACTCCCCTGATTTAAATCCCATCGAACATGTATGGGATGCTTTGGGAGACGTCTGGCAACAAGATCCTATCCTCTCGAGAACACCAGATTGCTGAAACAGAGGCTCAAGAACTGCTGAGTAATTTGGTATTCATTATGAACAGAGGGTGTCCCGCAGCCATTTGCAGTTAGGGAGGTCATATCCCTTACCAAGGGACTTCGGTTTGTTGTTTGTTCTCATGGCCAGACAATGTTTTTTACCAACGCCATTCAGTCGTGCAAAGTTTTTATGCTTCGCTCCAAAAAATGTATCCGTACAATTTATTTTTTCGCCACAATACTTTCTTGATCCTAATACTTGATGCTGTATTGTCCTCTAAAGTGCCTCTCTGGATTTTTTTGTAGAATTACGGCAAAATCAGAAAAGTTGGACAATCTTATTGCTAACGGTTGTATGAAAGTTTCTTACACTATGCAAAAAAAGTAGAAGGACACTTGATTTTGTAACAATAACCGAAAAATATTTTATTTTTACTAAAATTTTTATTGGAAGCATTTACAAAAATTTTAAAAATACAATTTTTAACATCAGAATTATGATATTCAAACATAAAATATTAATGGCAACAAAAATAGTTTCTCTTTTTTGAAACTTTGTAAAAAAGTAGAAGGACAGCATTATAATGAATGAAAAAATAGTGATTTTAATAAGGAATGTTCTTCCCATTGGCCTTTATAACTTCGAATATTCTTTTGGAAGTGAATTGTATAGAGATTGAACTTCTGTTTGACAAAAATTGTCCCACGAGTCATTCAATGCTTCTCGAAGCTGAGTTAGCGAATCAAATTGCCTTCCATCAGCATAAACTCGACAAACTAGCATTGCCCAGATGTTTTCCACTATATTAAGGTCAGGACTTTTGGCTGGCCATGGTAAAACATCCACATTATTTGTTAGAACCAATTTTTGACTCCAGTCGCGGTGTGAATGGAAGCTCCGTCTTGCTGAAACTTCCACTCTTCAACCCCCCTCCCCAGAGCCATAAGGAAGAAGCTCGGAATTCAGCACTTGAATGTAGTCTGTATGTTTTTGCCTACCATTTAAAAAACCAGACTTGTCCTTCCTCCGTATCCAACAGCCAACCAAACCATTAAACTCCCTCCTCCCATTTGTCGTTTGAATAGTATTCGTCTTCATTCCCGAGACAATGCCAGTAGTGCTGATATCCGTCTGGACCGTCTAAGTTAAATTTCTTTTCATCGGAAAATATCACAGAAGTCCATTCTGTAGTCCAGGACATGTGCTCCTTAGCCCACGCTAAACGGTTATCAATGTGAGCTTGTGTCCACTTAGGATGATGTTTCCGTTTTTTGAAAATGAATTTTTTAGATCTTTTAATATAGTTGTAAAATGTTTGTTTCGTCACATGATTAAGTCCTGCTTGATTTCTTGCCTTTGAAACACTTTCTTTGTTCTTCTTAAGCACACGAACAAGTTTTCTTTCATCACGTGGTGTTAACTTTTTCGGTCTACCAGTCTTCTTTTTCTTTCCATTTTTATAAGGATTTCTGATAAAGTTTGAAACTGTATTGGGGCTCACCTGCAACAATCGAGCAATCTCTCTGACACCTTTAGCATAATTTTTGATATGCGGAAATTTGCCTTTTTGTAAATCGTTCAAGGTATTCCTTTAGGCATTTCTGAGAACGGAGAAACAGCGTAACTTTTAAACAAATTAGATTTTTTGACAGCAAAGGATAAAACAAAGTACAAAATCACTATTTAACTAAAGAACAACTCACTAAATTAAACATATTAGCAAGTGTCCTTCTACTTTTTTACGCATCGGAAATTATATATACTAATTTTATTATTAATATTAGTGGTAGATGTTTTTTATTTTAGGCAAAAAGTAAAAAAAGGGTCATTAAACTAAATCTGCATAAATATCTGGTAGTTAAGAGAAAATAAGAGATATTAATTGGCAAAAAAACATTGACTTTCTATTTTTTTTACGCAGGATATAAATGTAATTTTTCTTAGATTATAATGAGGCTTTTTTTGTCTTTTTTAATAATAATTTGTATTTATTTCGGGGGAAAAATAAAATAGGCAAAGTTTAAAACAAAGGAAAGTTCAGCAGCAACAAATGTATTAGAAGACAAACGAAAGTATTTTTTGATATTTCATTTAACACATCAATTATATGAAAAGCATTAAGATACTAACATAACTATTTATTGATTATTACTACTTTCTTGCTAATCAGTCATTTTTTTTTTTTTTTTTTTTGCTGTTTCTAATCCTCATTATCCTGCAGTGCGGGACGGACATCCCATGAGAAATCTACTCACGGATGGAAAGGGTCGGCTTTGCCAGTGATGGAGCACCCATAGGTAGAAGTATGACTTGGATAACTGCCGTTGAAGCAAGAGGGCAGTGTTTCCCGAAAGGACTTTTTAGGTGTATCTACCGCATTTGAATCGTAGGGGAGAAAACCCGAAAACCTCCCACCAGGATAATAATAGTACAACTAATGAGTAGTCCGACTAAAGAGGTAAGATGCTGAACATCTCAAAAGCCACTGAGTCTCCTTTTTTTTCAAACAGTGTTCACAACAAAGCCACCAGAGGATTGAACCTAAGCCTTAATGCTCCCCACTGAGCCACGAGTCGGCAGCAGTTATTTTTCTGACTATAATACATCCAGTTACCTTACAACCAACTAGACTTTTAGTCAAAAGTGATGTAAAAATATATAGCAGAAAAGGTTTTCATGTCTAAAACCAGCATTACAAGATATGTATCTTCTTTAAGATCGTATTACTATCAGTTGTTCGAAATTTTCTAAATAATGCCACTGCCATTAATTAAAACTTGATATCTTGGCATTCTTCTGGCTTCAGAATATTTCCATTCATTTTGGCGCAACACCAGTGCAGTTTCTAAAACAAAGCCAAAGCCAAGTAGCAGCACATATTTTTGAAGACAAACGAGAAGCTTTCTAACTTCTCCGAAATCCAAACATTATTCATCATTCCAACAAGGAAACTGAACTCAACCCGTGGAAATTCCTCATAGAATAAATTTTCGCGCATCATTATTATTTATTTATTTTTTTTTTTTTTTGCAAAGCAGACATTTAAGTTCCTACAAATTCATTAAATTTGTAGATAATTTGGCAATGGGAGCACTACTTTGATATGTCATGGTCCCTATAATAATTTAGAAGAAGCAAAGTTTAGAATAAACAAAATTAAGCAACAACAAATACTTTAGAAGACAAGCTAAAGTATTTATGATTATCATCATCATCATTGGCGTCACATCCCCATGGTGGGCCAAAGCAGTTTGAGTACTAACAGATTTAGAGACACTTTATACGGGGTAGAATTGTCAGCCCTATGCTCAATCATATTAGACCAGGATCTACTGTTTAAAGTGGATTCCGAACCACTATAAATATCCATGACACCACCGGGACTTGAAGTCTTTGGCACTGAGAATTAGAGCGCTAATCGCTCGGCCATCAGATCCCACCATTTAATACATGTGTTATATGAAAAGTATTAAGATACTAACATAACTATTTACTGATTTTTACTACTTTCTTGTAATCAATCAATTTTTTCTGACTATAATGCATCCATTAATTTTACAAACATCTCAACTTTAATCAAAATATATGTAAAAATAGATAGTATAAGACATTTTCGTGTAAGAGTACTGTCTAAAAACCAGTACATGCATCTTCTTTAAGATCGTATTACTAATAGTTGCTCGAAACTTTCTAAATAGTACCACTTCCATTAATTAAAACCTGATATTTTGGCATTCTTTCTGGCTTCAGAATAATTTCCATTCATTCTGGCGCAACACCGGTGCAGATTCTAAAACAAAGCCAAAGCCAAGTAGCAGCACATATTTTCGAAGACAAACGAGAAGCTTTAACTTCCCCGAAATCCAAACATTATTCATCATTCCAACAAGGAAACTGAACTCAACTCGTGGAAATTCCGCATAGAATAAATTTCCCGGCCTCCCATTCTAACATTCTTCACGATATCAATCTACCTAATCTAATTATGCTATTTAGAAGGATGTCTAGCTTACAAAATGGCCGTGCATTTTCCGAATAATGCTACATAATGATACGGTGCTAAAGCTCTCGTTATGGCTACGTGTATTTTAATACACCGTCATTTAGCCAAATTGCACCGCGTTGAATCAGGGAACCAATGGTGGAAAATGATAACGAATTTAAATAGCAACGATTTTCGCCATTCTTCAGATTCAATTATGTTTAGATTTTCCGAGTCATTTTTTATTTGATGTTTCTCGTGATGTAATTCGAAAACAACAAAGTTCAAAAAATACTTTTGCCTTATTAAAATAGTATGGCACATAATATTTAATGAGTGTAAAAACTGTTTATTATTTTTTTTAATTTTAAAATTGAAATAGTTTATCGTTAACGAATCAAAAACACCTTTTTTTATCAAAGTTCTTAAACTATTAAGGAATTCTTAGAAAATATTTATCTAATTATAAAAACATAAAAAATATTCATGGAGATAGTATTTTTTACACAAATTTTGGCATATCCTGAAAATAATTTTGAATTTCTGCTTTTAGTATATCAATCCATACAGTCAGTTCAAAATACTTTGTCTTATTAAAATAGTATCACACATTAAAATATTTGATGAGTGTAAGATTGTTTATTTTATTTTTTTTTAATTTTAGAATTTAAATTATACATCATTAACAAATTTAAAGCAACTTTTTTTTTATAGTCGTTAGAAGAATAAGTATTCTAAAACTTTAAAAAAGTTCTTCGAAATGATTTATTTAATTATAAAAACATAAAAAATATTAATCGAGATAGTATTTTTTACAAATGTACTAGTGGGAAGTTTTTCTTACAAAAAATGTGGCATATCTTGAAAAGATTTTGAATTTTTGCTTTTAGTGTATGAATCCATACAGTCAGTTCAAAATACTTTTGGAGGAGTGTAAAATTGTTTGTTTTATTTTATTTTTTTAATTTTAGAATCAAAATTGTGCATCATTAAGGAATCTAAAACAACTTTTCAAAGTTCTGAGGAAAAAAAGTACTTCTAAAACTTTTTAAAGGTTCTTAAAAAAAATTATTTAATTATAAAAACATGCAAACAAAAATCATCAAGATAATATTTTTTACAAATGTAGGAAGTTTTTCTTACACAAAATTTAACATAACTTGAAATTGTTTTGAATTTTGCGTTTTTATAAATTTCTTGTGTTACAATATTTTAAAAATAATATTGTAACCTTGCTTCTCCCCCTCCCCGGCAAGAGCGCCCCCTTGTGGCGTTCAGGAGAAATGGTCAGTTGACCTACAGACTCTTATCCAGAGCAGAAACATATTTCGCTCACCCTGTGCGTAGCTGAGTATCGGGTTTTCAGCTTCCTTCCGCAAATCTATAATTATCTGTCTTAAATGTATTAAATATTGTATGTCTCAAAATGTATTGTGTGTAAATAAAGCTGTGAGTTCTCCAGCCTGTGCCTCAAGTATCTCAACCCAACCATACCCAGTTATAATCTGATTACCCAACCTGCACACTACAATACTGTTAAATAAATAAAATATCCTCGGCCCTGGCATATAAGAAATTTTTGTTAAGGGATTTTGCAGTAAAAGGCTGGTCAACAATTTTTTTTTTTTTTTAGATATCAAAACAGGAGGGAACATAATAAGGATGAAGCACCACAAAAATAAGGAAAACTTCTGCTGATGGCGTTAAAAATGTCAAAAATGTGGCCACTACCCTGATGTCGAGTTTACTCCATTCTCATTATGTCTTGATTGCCCAACTATTGCAGCAGACATGCATTGTCTGACCATCCATCAGAAGAGGATTTATACTCCGAGCTGGGAATCAATATATCCAGTATTTATTCGGGAGCACCACAATATTTGATTTTCATGTGCAGTTCATGAGATACGACAACAACAATAAAAAGAACAGGAAGATATATAAAGTTGCAAAAACACAAAATCAAAAGGAATAATATTTTATTAAATTTTTTTATGTGAAAATTTATATTGAATACGAATTATAATGTATAAATTTTTATAAATGCATTGATTGGCAATTGCAAAATAACAATTGATTTATACAAAACTGCATTTCAAACAGTTGCACGATCTTACAAAAAAAAAAAAAAAAAAAAAATTGCAGATACAATTGTAGATCGAAACCTTTTATCTATTTTACATATTTAATTGTTTTGAATTTCAATGAATACGTTTGAGGAGAAAATATCTTGTCGGTATCTGTTGTAAAAGTTTCATTTTCTTATGTTAAATATTATATGCAAGATTCTGTAAGACATCATTGTAGTCTAGCAATTGTATAAATTCTATACATACAATGTATATATGTATGCAATTGTATACATACTGTATACATTTATAGAATTGTGGTCTAGCAATTGTATACATACATTTATATATATGTATGCAATTGTAAACATGCTGTGTACATTGTATATATGTTTGGAATTGTATACATACTGTATACATTGTATATATGTTTGCAATTATAACATATAGACAGAACAAAATGTCATTAAATGTCGCAATAAAAGGCTTGTCGGAGATGATTCTATACCTGTTGATCATTTGAAAAGCAAAAAAAAAATAGATACAAACTTTCAAAAAATATTCTTTAATTCGCAAAGATTAAATAAAAGGCATCAATAACTTTAAATGGCGTGCATTAAATTTAATTTGATCAATGACTTAGTTCATTTTCTCAGATATGGATAGAGGAAAAAGGAAAAGCAACAGCATATGGCTTTGACCTCTCATGTTAAGCGTATCGGACGTGGATGATCAGTTTGATGAAAAACAGTCCAGAAATTACGCTATGCTGTGAGATTCTAAAGCCTCTTTTCCCGTCTGGAATTTTCTGCCTTTATTTATTTATTTTTTTTTTTTTTTGCGCTGGAGCAATGATCCTGTATACTATTAACGCCTGTTCTGCCTCTTCATGTCAGTTACGGTTGCAGATAACGGGCTTCTTGTCCCCTCCAAAAAGATTGCCTTGAGAAGTTGGCAAAAATAGCAAAGTGATTCATTTTGGTTTTATGTCTCTTATGCCTGAAGAGTTGCGCATCAAGAAAAAAAAAAAAAATTTCGAAGTTTGGCGTCTGAGACCATTCAGTCATGCGTAATTATAGAAGGAACGCATGCAAGTTTTTGAAACCAGTCAGTTATGGAGATGTTTTTCTTTATCTTTACCTTTTTTTTTTTTTTGTTTTTGGGTTATTTTTACCTAGCGGAAATTTTTGTGATGAATATTAAATGTTATATCTTGAAAGTCATTGATGTGCTACCTGCCATTTGTATTGATGTTTTTAAAGTTGTGCAACTCATAGTTATATTTATGGAACTATGGATACAGTTGATAAAAAATATAGGTAAAATTAAAGAAAGGGGCCCGATAGCAGAGTGATAGTGGTCAGGCGTTCAGTGCCACAGGTTTCGAGATCGAGTCCTGGCGGTGTCATGAATGTTTATAGTGGTTCACCATCTTAAACGGTAAGGCCACTAAATATGATTGTTGAGAATAAAAAGAAATTCGTAACCATAAAAGGACACAGTACCGTAAAAAGACAGTGCCAAAGTACGTAGACACCGTAAAAGAAACACATTTCATGTTTCGAAATCTGCTTACTGGCAGAAGGCCTTGGCCCATCATGGAGTTGTCGCGCCATTGAAGAAGAAATGCTTAATATCCTTGGCAGAATGTCTTTAAGGATTTGATTTGTTTGTTGCTCTACGGTCTTTCTGTGCACACTTTAGGCTAATTAGACAGGGACCTACAGTTTAATATGGAATCCGAACCATTCACAAACATCCATGCCACCTCCAGAATTCGAACCTGAAGCCTGTAGTGCCGACGGCCAGAGCGCTAGCCAATTTGCCCTCAGGCCGCATGCCTTTAGGGAGGAAAATTAAATACTTCGAAATTTGGTATATTTAAAAGGCCCAAATTTTTAAAGAGGAGCATATTTTTATTGATTAGTATATTTTAATCAGCTAAATTTTGATCAAAATTTCATGTTCTTTCACGATATAACACTTTATATGAACATAAAATCAGTGGACATCATCATTATTCGATATTGAAAAATTAGGTTTATATTTAATTTTATTTATTAATATGGATCTGATGATGGTGTATTGAGAAATTACATTTTGGCTCAGCTTATAACGAAAGTTAAAAATGAATAAAATTGATTGAGAATATGTTAAAATAAAATTTGGGAAAATCGAAATAAAATTAACTATTTTTTAATTTAAAACGAAAGAAGTTATATTTAAAAAAAAAAAAAAAAAAAAAATTTCTCGTGAAGTGTAATGCTGACTATAACTATTTGAAAATGATAAAATCTCAAATATATTTTTCAGAATTTATTATTTTAGAGTATAGTATGAGGTATTATAGTGCTGTGGAGCTCGGTGCCACAGGTATCGGATTCGAGTCGCGGGGTGCCATGGATGTTTGTAGTGATTTGTAATTCACTTTAAACCGTAGGTCCCGGTCTAATATGTTTATAGAGCGTTGGACATAGGGCTGACAACCCTGTACCTTAAAAGAAAATATCTCCTGTCTCGAAATCTACCAGTAAACATAATGCCTTGGCCCACCATGGGGCTGTTGCGCCAATGACGAAGAAGAAAATTAAATGAGAAGATTGAATGAATCAAGAAAAAAATGGTATTCATAAAAATGAAACTGTTATTGAATAATTTTTCAAAAGTAAATTGAGTCAAGATTGAATACACTATGTTATACCTGATCTGGACTTTTTAAAATTTATCTTTTGTAATTTAATTGTAAAACATTGTAAAAAAATTAACAAATATCTTTAAAAGACGTTTATCGCTTAAAAATAATTTTCTACTAATTTTTAAAAAAATTTGCTAGGTTCTTTGTGATGTAAATTAAAGTATGAATATCATTTCAACTTTGACATTTATTCAATAAAATTTTGGATAATATGTATATTCAAAATAATTAGTTTTTTTTTTTCCTTTAAATTGTGCATACGTTATAGGATTTAGATAAATTAGGAAGGTTTTATTTCATTAATAAATAAAATCTTAATTAACGTATTGAAAAGTCAAAAATCATAAAAATTTAATGATACATTTTCTAATCACTTAAATTTTTTATGTACATGAATATAACTTCTAATCATGATTTTGTAAAAAAAAAAAAAAAAAAAAAATCATATTTTTAATTTAACGATAAAATGAATGACATTTAACATTAATTAGAATGAAGAATTTCTTTTTTAATAACACCTGCATTAAATATTTTAATACCATAATTTATTATTTCTATTACAAATTTATTTTCTAATGTTAAATTAATTTAAAAATTGTTAGTTTTATAGGTATTTTTTTTCGAAGAATAATTACGTACAAGTTATAAAAAAAAAATGTTTCCTTTTTTAATAAATATAATTAAATCTTTTAATAAATATAATTAAATCTTAATAAATATAATTAAATCAATATTTATTAAGATAAAAAAAGTAAAGTTTGATTATGTTAATACTTATCTATATCTAACATAAATAATACATTGTCTTGTAATTTAACTGTGAAATATTGATAATAATTAATATTTATTTCCTTTAAAATATTTGGATAATATAAAATAATTAAATAATAATTTATTTAATTTAAAAAAATAAAAATTCCAATTAATTTATTTTAAATAAATCAATTGGAATTTATTTATTTAATTTAAAAATCTTTCAAATCTGATTAATCTTCTCAATGAATAACTAAATAAAAATAATGGTGTTTTAAATAAAATACAAAAGTAGTATATGCAATACATTATATGTCATTTCAATTAAATTTAGTTAAAAGTACAATCAAAGGCAAATATCCGAACGGAATGAAAATAGATAGACTTAAAGCATATTTATAAAAAGCTCGATTAAAATTTCCGATGAATATAATGTTTTATTCAGGAGATACAATTATATAATTCAAGGCCCTCGAGTCTCCTCGTTTCTGAAAGCAGTGTCTACAATAATACCACCAGTATATTCGAAATTCCTGTCCGCTCTTTGCCACTGGGGCACAAATCGGCACGAAGCATCTCACAACGTTAGTCAGACTGCTTGTTGGGAGTTTTCCTGGTATTCTCCCATATGGTATGCAAATGAGGGGCTGTTACCCCTAAAAGTCCTCTCTTATGACACTGTCGGCCCTTAACACCCCCATCATCATTGTTGTTGTTACACTTTCATATTTCTAACTGGCAAAGGGCTAGGTATGGGGTGAAGTAGGGGAGAAAAGAAAAAAATTGTATATAACAAAGTAACAAAAAAAAAAAAAGTTTTGTCAACGTTGATTCAGATATTTTACAAATATTTGACAGTGAGATTTCTTGTAAAGATATCCCCAATTGGCGAAATCCTGGGTCAGTCGAAGGCATCTGCTCGCTCAGACATTAAATGGTTTTGACTAGAGATAGATTTGGTGATCTAACTGGCCAGAAATGTATTTCAGAAGCACGAATTTTGTTAATAGAATAGTGTAGCCGGGTTATTGAAATGTAAGCCAGGGTGCCGTTAAAAAAAAAGCGGATATTAAAAACAAAATATTCAAAAATAAAATAATAACTTAAAAAAAAAATATTACTCATAGGGAAAAAAATTATTATTTTTTATATGTCAAAAGTGTTTTTCATTAAATTTTTAAATTGAAACATATAATCGAATTATAAAATATGTATTTTTTTTTTAAATTCATTTCTTAGAAATGAGAAATTACAGTAAAAAGTGAAAATGCTGTATTTTTTCAAAATAAATAAAATAAAATACAGAAAAACATTTATTACCACAAGTTTCTAAAAATCATCACATTCAATCAGTGTAAAATTTGGAACAACAATGCATCATTCCTTTAAAATATTTTGTATACTAGTATATTCGAATTTAAATAATATTATCTTCACTATTATTTCAAGATGGTAACGTTATGGAGAAATATTAATATTGAAATTTTGATCAATATTTTCCAGAATATACGCTTTTATGTTTCAAAAAATTGGTAAAATTAATTATCAAAAGAGGAAAAAGGGAAAATAAGAGAAAAAAAAACTTATTTGTTTTGAATACACAAATAATATGTAAACAATATCAAAAATAAATAAATAAAATGTATACTTTACATAGGAAAATTGTTGTATGTCTTATAATTGAAATAGATAAACAATGACTGCCTTTTGTAAACAATCCTGCAATATCAATAATCAACCAAATCACCAAAAAACACACAGAAAATAATGAGAAAATAGATTAGTTTTTTTTTGGTTTTTTTTTTTTTTTTTTTTACTGATGTTATTGTTTAAGTGATTTACCGAAAAGGAAATTATATGCATATGAAATTAAATTTATTTTCCAACTACAGCAATTTTTTTGTAAGTATGTAACAATATTCTGAATAATTTATTCGTATCATCTATTGTAAATACTGAATTTATCTTAATCAAATATGTTGTTTTAATTTTATATATTTTTTATGAAATATACTTTCCTAGAAAATTATATTTTAAAAATAAATTTGGTCATTAAAAGTAGAAATATTTCATATTTTTCCAGACATGAATACTATATGGCATACATTATACTAAATAAAACGAAAAATCTATTGATTTTTGAAAACATCATTAGTGAATATTATTTATGCAGTTTTATAAATTTGGTATTATTTCTTTAGAAAATAATTATTTATCACAAAAAAAAGGAAAATGCTACTTTTTATTAGGTTAAATGCAGAAATTTGAAGTCTTTTAATGATAATTATTTGTACTAGTATAAATTTTATACTATATTTATTAATTAGAATTTCAAAATAATGATTTTGTATTTTTTAGTAGATTTATTTATTTATGTACACAGCAAATAAGACTTTATAGATTGAATAAAATTTGAATTTTTGTACTCAACTATATTGGTTTTTGTTTAACTACTACCATGATGTGACACCTTTTAATAAAGGGAAAATATTTTAATATTATCAGTTTATTTTTTTTGTTATTATTGTATTATTTTAATTTAGTTAAATTATACTTATTTTAACATTTATATTATTGTTTATTATTATACTTATTTTAATATACAAAAGTAGTAGTACTATTGTGTCCACAAAGTAAGACCAATAATCAATTTAAAAATCGGGGTTATGGAATTTTTTTTTTTTTTATTTTTAGATTGCTGGCACCTTCCTTGACATCTGCGTGAAATTTCACGTCAAAATATTCATTAGTGTTTGAGTTACGCTCGGCTTTGTGAGACGATAAAACTCATTCAGGGATTTTTGAAATTTCTGCATTAATTGAGCAAAGAACTTGCATTAAATTTTGTTTGCAGAAACGTATAGAATTTTGCAGAAGGCATTTGGTGAGCATTCCTATATCGGAAAGAAATGTTTAGAAGTGGTATAAACAGTTCAAAGAAGGCAGAGAACGCGTTGAAGACGAAGAGCCCTCAGGTCGACCATCAACATCAACCGACGAAGCTCACTTCCAAAAAAAATTAAATATTTGGAGCTTGCACACCGTGGATTTACAATTAGAGGACTTGTGGCTGATGTTGGAATTTCAAAAGGATCGGTCAATTCCATTTTGGGCCTAAAACGCGTCAAATCTCGATTGGTACCGAAAACACTAAATGCGCCAGCTCACACTGCATTGATTCTTCGTGACTTTTTCGCCAAAAATGAAACCCATATCGTTCCACAACCACCGTATTCACATCGTGTGACTTCTGACTATTCCCTATACTCCAAAGACCACTCCCGGGACAATGTGTTGAGTCGACTGAAGATATTCAACTTGAATCGCCTCTCGCTTTGAAGGCCATCCCTGCCGATGACTTTTTAGCATGCATTGAGGATTGGAAAAAAACATTATCATAAGTGCATTGTGCTCGGAGGGGATTACTTTATAGAAATATGAAATAAATTTGGAAGAATAAACAAAGAGGTTTTGAAAAAAAAAAAAAATAATTGGTCTTACTTTCTGAGCACAGTAGTAAATTATAATAAGTAAACGTCATCTAAAAACGATGACACAAAAATTATTTGCTTTAAATGTTTTTTTTTGAAAATATTTTCAATGAAACATACGAATTTAATAATAAATTTGCATTTGCTACAGTCAAAATAATTCACTTTCAATTTTTAACATGAAATTATACTTTCAAATAGAAAACATTTCAAAATAAGCAAAAGGCAGAAGACATCTTTGCATTCCCTTGAGACCTGAAGTCGAAGACAATCTTTAAAAATAATTGACCTTTTACATTCTACGAACTGCATTGTTTTTGTCACATGCAAATTGTGAATTCCAACGCAAGGCAAACTTGACAAAGCTGCATTTTGATTGGTATCCTCCCTAGAGTTGAACTGGATGTACTAGGAAGTTGTAAATTAGTGTTCCAAAATGATTGATGAATCGCGCCAGAGTTCTAGCGAGCATCTTCAGGTGCGATGATGTTCGTGTTCGCAACGGATTATGTAGGACACCGCAGTTTCACTTGTCAACTGCAGTGATGCTTCTTTAATGATGTGCAGCTGATTGGGCAGATGGCAGCTTTTGGAAATTATGCAGGGAAGCTAAACCCTGCTTACATAACTGAACCGAATAATAAAGTCAACTTTGTTGAACAGTTTATTTTAGTTTATTTATGCTTACGCAGTTTATTCAAGCTTACTTTCCAAGTAAAGTAAACAAAATTTTTTGAATAAATGATGTTTATGGAAAACTTAATTACCATAAATATCACATCATCTATTTAAAAACACTTATTACGTTATTTACTTTAAACTTTATTACCTAATATCCTCATTTAAACTAAAGTTGATTTTATGTTATTATAAATTTAGTTGATATCAATTTCAAATTTTTTTGTTATTCGAATTCATTTGTTAGTAGAGAGTTTTTGCATACCGTATTTTTATAATACGGTATTTTTTCTCCCTAGCTCGCATGCTCATAGGAAATTGCGCATGCGCATCTGTAATAATGTTTCCTATGAGCATGCGCGCTAGAGAGAAAAAAAAAATACCGTATTATAAAAATACGATATGCAAAAACTCTCTATTATTAAATATTTATACTAAATAACAACGTAAAACAATAAGCCAAAACTATTACACTTATTTTACAAAACAAGTTCAAGTACAATTTAAATCTATATTTTTATTTTAAATTTCTTGTATTAATATGTTTTATATTGGACTAGATAGTTCAATATACAACCTATTAAATAGCAATATTATAGAACTAATATTAAACATAATCCACTGTTATAAAAGCATACCTATATAAAATATTGATTGTTTTATATTTACACTGAATAACAACGTAAGACAATAAATCAATAATATTACATTTATTGTACAATAAAAAACAATTTAAAATACAATTTAATTCCCTAATTTCACTTTAAATTTCTTATTTTTAATATATTTTATATTAGAAATTCAGTTTCGTTTTTAAAATGTCATTTATACAAACACTGCTTTCGACAAAAAATGGTTTTAATCTATTATTAACAATAAACGACAATTTCTAATAAATCAACTTCTCAATTTATTATTGTTATAATAAAATGAGTGATTCCTAATTTATATATAACAGTTATGATTACAATTGAACTTAATAAGGGTATAATAATATTAGCTTCATAACTTGAAAGTGAAGAAATTTGAATTGATTTTAAAAATAGATTTTGTGCTATTCGTCAGATAATCAATTATATATTCGAAAAAATAATTTATTTTTCAATTCCTTCTATTAGCTAACACTCTCTCCTATATATATCTTGTTCAAATTTTCAATCGTTAATAAAATACTTTCTATTCATCCACTCAAGTTCAAATACATTTTTTTAAATTTGTAGTGGATGACACTGGATGTTAATACAGTTTTTTCAAATATTAATTCAGTAATTAAATTAAATTAATTAATTTTAGTTTTTTTTAGATTTAAGTTGCATATATTTCTACCAATAGATGGCGCCACATAAACTTAAAAAAATGAATGAATGAAAATTATTTATAAAGGACTTTCTGCATTATAGTGAAAAAAAAAGTAGGAATTGACTATAAATTTTTTTTTAATATTACTTGTTTATGTTATTGTCAGAATTTGATAGAAACACGTTGAAAATGTTAATAAATTGTATATTATTAAAAACGCCTTATTTTCATATATACAAAAGAAGTTTGTATTATTATTTACATTTAAATTAAATTTTACATTATATATATATTAATGCCTTTTAATAAGTATGTAATGCTAAGAAAAATTGTCAAAAACAAAAAAACGTATACATTTAAAGTTAAGCCCGTGGAATTATAAATGCTATATCACACGTACAAATTAACTGTAATATATATTATCAAAAAAAAGTCATAAAAGCATCTTTTTGTTTATCCTATTTTATTTAAGCAATACGAACTAGAGGTTGAAAAGTCAACAAATTTTTGAGGAAGTCGATCAAAGATAGTTAAGTTTGTCGCTCTACAGTCATTTTGTGCACACTTTAAAAACTAATTAGACTGGCACCAACAGTTTAACGTGGATTCCGAACCATTCACAAATCATCCGTGCATGCGCCAGAATTCGGAATCTGACGCCTGTGGCACCAAAGGCCAGAGTGCTAGCCAATTGGCCATCAAGCCGCATCGATCAAAGAAATGCCGACATTTGAACTAAACTACTAAACACCAATTCAACACCATCTTAAACAAATTTGCACTTGGCACCAATTCAACAATTATGGAAGTCAGCTATTTCAGGCAGACCATTATGATGTTTATTTAAGATTCTTTTTTGCCGTATGCCAAGTAATAAAATTCTCACTGTTTTGACGTCATGATCACATTTAAAATGCTTTTTTTTGAAGATG
This sequence comes from Caerostris extrusa, assembly GCA_021605095.1. Taxonomy (NCBI): domain Eukaryota; kingdom Metazoa; phylum Arthropoda; class Arachnida; order Araneae; family Araneidae; genus Caerostris; species Caerostris extrusa. The sequence continues at coordinate 82,954 of BPLR01014553.1, forward strand.
GTTTTCTACTTTCCAATAAAAAATCCGCGAAAATTCTTATTTTTCTTTTTTTGACATCATTTAAAATATTTCATTAAAGAGATTTTCCTCTATCTTGTAAAAATCACAAAATTATAATTTTTAATTATTCTTCTTCAATGACCCGATAGCCCCATGGTGAGCCTAGGCTTTCTGCCTACTGGCAGATTTTGAAGCATGAGATGCTGTTTGCTTTTTACGGGGTAGGGTTGTTAGCTATACGCTCAACGCTCTACGGCCATATTAAACTGATACCTATGGTTTAAAGTAGAGTCCGAACCTTCCAAATATCCCTCGCACCTTGAGGAACCGAACCTAAAACCTGTGGGACCAAGCGCATGAGAATTTTTTAATTAGGTATACATTATGTGCTTCGATATTGGCGACATCGAATTGGAATTTCCCGTGTAATTTAATTAATGCAATTTACAATTATTTCTGTTTTCTATTATGATGATTCATCTCGAAATAACTTTTTTTTTCACTTAATGTTTTTTGAATAAAAGCAAGAAAAATTTTTTGATCCTTTTTTTATTATTTTTCCCACGTAAGATAGACAGTATCTGAAAAATGGTGTCTTTTAAATACACATTAGCAAATACAATTTTTGTTTTCATTTTACAAAGTTACTACCAGAATTTAAATTCGTGTAAATAAAATTAACATTTTTTTTTTCCTTACATAAATATTTAAAATATTTTCTTATTAGCACAAAAAGAATACCAGCATATTATTTGATTTTTTCTCAAAAACACAGCTTGGCGATGTCACTTTCTCTAAAAACAAAATACATAAAAAAAAATAATAAGTAGCTGACGAAATATGGAAAACAACATCATTATTTAATAAAAACAAATTCCTGCCATAACAAAAAGGAATTAATAAACCAGAAAACATGTCACTTAAGTCATCACTTTAATATTACGCATTAAAAAAAAAAAACGAACGTGGAGAGATAAAAAAAAAATAAATAACCTTACCAAACTGGCACTTAGATTCTTTTTTATTAAAACTGCCAACATTTGATAATAAACTTTCCACCATAAACCTAGCTCGAGGTTAAACGTTTAGAAGCAATCTCTTTGAATAAATGTCAGCCTTTAATTCGATTATAATTGGGACGGTGAACAACAAAGCAGCAGTTGAGATAAAGCCGACTCCTAGAATTTCAGTTTTCGTGAAGATCACACCCGTCAAATCCATTGTTTGCATAAATAATATGTGCCGTTCTGTCTTGTCTGCGTTATGGAAGGGAAGAGAAAATCTAATTATTAGCGGTGAGTGAAATTTGTTGCTGCCTCTATTAAGATCTGATTATGTTGGACATGTATTTCATCCTTTTTATTATCAACTTTTGCAATGTTGGGCAATATATGAGGCTGATTTTAATAATCGAAGAAGGCTTCAATGTATTTTAATCCAATATTTTGGCGATATAAATAAAAATGCATTGGTGATGTTCGAATTTAGATTTTTGCATCTATTGAGAGATTTTTCCTTAAGAGTTAATCTGATTAAATTTGTAAAGATTTTCTTCTATTGTTATTAAATCTTGTAGATAGGATTATTTGCAAATAACATGAATCATTCAATTTCTCATTATTTTTTCAGAGTATTTTGTTTTCTTTAAAGCGATAGATTTCATAGTTACTTTAATAATTAAACATTTAAAATTGCTGAAGATGCAATTTGATATTAAAAATTATTTTCAAATATTTAAATTTTATGAACTAATAATATTTCTTTCTTTTTAAGTTCAAAATCAAATATTTGATATAATCAAAACAGAAAATTATATTGCAAATAGTTTGAAAGTTATATACGCAAATTCGTGTTTTAATGAATAAATATGCTATGTGAAACATATAATTCAGAAATGCAATAAATTCTTCCTACCATAGGCCTGCTGTGTTATTGAAGAAGAAGAAGAATTTCGTCTTTAAAATCTGCCAGCCGTCTCCTTACTGGTAGAGTTCGGGACAGGAAGAGTTTTACAATAAATTAATTTATTTAAATAAATTAAAAATTTAATCTCAATAATTTAACCTATTTAAGGAAAATAATGTCTATTTGTGGCCCAGTAATATTCTCTACTAGACGACGTGCAGAATGACACAAATTATATTCTTGTTGGGAGGTATATGTTAGAATACTGCCTCAAAGTTTATATAATCGCTAGTGATCGTCGCACCAAGCGTTGGCAATAATTATTCCACCTTTCTGGAATATATATTCTTGAGCCACGAGCTCTCGAATCTCCCAAGCTACAGTTCCTTTAGATTCATCAAAAACATTTCATTTGCTACTGGTCATCAAATAAAGAGCCCATAACAATACACAATTATCTGCATCGGCGGTCAGATTGAAGTTTTGGATTTCCAAAACAATGCATTGATGAAGATACATTACCGCTGATAGTGTTCAAGAGGCAATGTCCCACAATGCCCCTGAGCCAATATTTCTTGGATTTACGAGGCCTTGCATATCACAATTTAAAATTCTTCACCTTCATCAAAACAAGTTTAGAAATTTCAGATGCTGTTGTTCATCGATGATGCATCTCCCAGCAATACATAAGAATACTACACCATTAACTGTATCAACAGTCAAAATGACTGATTGACGCTTTCTTGATTTTTATATGACGCGTTGATAAAAGCTGTTATTCCTGATAGTTTTTGGCAAGTATTATACCACCCTTTAAATCAATATCCTGTGGAGTAATGGATCTCTCAATTTACAATTTCTTCAGTTTCATCAAAACCAACTTACAAATTTTATCTATTGTTGATGTTATTCAAGTGAAGTAATCCATAACAATACAGTAATATCTTATCTGTTTCAGTATTGCCAGCTGCATTAGAACAGCAATAACACTAATATCTTGCATCATTGACTGTATCAGCAGTAAGATTGCCTGCATGAAATTTTCCTGGTTCTGATATGATATGTTGATGGGTTTATATGCCTGTTAGTCTTCAGTAAGTATTATCCACTGTTCTTGTGAGTTAATATCTTTTTTCTACCACAAGCTCTTGGATCTCTTAAACTACAATTCCTTCAATTTCATCCAAACCAGTTGGTGGGGTTGATTAATTATTAGCCGTAATCATCTCTCAACATAATTTAAATATTTAAACAGCTATAACCTTTACTAATCAAAATGCTGCTAAAAGGAAATCTCAAAGCAATAACCAATAAAAGCAAAAATTAACAAAAACACCAACAAAGAATCATATTTTCATCTCAGCAAAATGAAAAAAACTCATGAGGCTTATGAAATGGACAGACTACACTGACATGAAATAAAAACGTGAAGCGATTGATATAATTTAATTGTAATATTTTAACTAATTAAGTACATCAAAGCTTCAATGATTAATTTCAAAATAACATTATAAGCAAAAGGACAGATTGATCAACACATTATTAAAAACAAATAATTTCACTAAAATTAATATATGTAAATAATACAATGTTATGACAGAAAAATAAAATAAAAAAAAAAACACAGTTTTATATTTAAACATAAAACATTGCATAAGTTTATTTAACATAAGTTTATTTAAACATAAAACACAGTTTTATGTAAAGAATACTTTAATCCATCCTTGATGAATACCGCTACACTTGGAGTCTGAATGGCTTTGAAATATCAAAATAAAGTTCATCTCATAATCAGAAAGCTTTTCTAATTTAATCCTAGAAAACATAGATGATACAGCTGGATTAATACGTCTACCGAAGCGGTTGTTGATGTAAAAGACACTTGTTGTATACACAGTCCAGTCACATTAATGTGACCACCACCCACTTTCGACATCAACGTGAAATAACCAATCACAAAAGGCAGCACATTGCAGTGGAGTGTATATAAAGAATTCCACTTAATACCTCCTAAATACCACATTCCACACTCCACTTAAAGCCAGAATATACAAGAGTGTATATTTTTAGGCTTTTGACAGGTGGTCACATTAATGTGACTGGACTGTGTATATTGTTAGCCTCGACTCTTCACTCGAGCCTCGACTCACAACACCAAGACTATCAAAGTCCCATTCCCTTGACAATGGATTAGCTTAGCAGGGGTCAACAGCAAGGAGAGGAGATTTTTGGTTATTCGCGTCATCATTGCAGGGAGAACGCTCAGCCTCATCTCAGGAACTGGGTTCCGAAACATTAGGCACACGGCATTCTTTGATTTTTTTTCCTTCCTTTTCCCTCTTTTCATGTTGGGGTTTCAGACTCGTTTGCTCAGGACTCCATCTCTCATCTTTTAGCCTCAGTCTCAAAGTTCCTTTTCATACTTCCACTCAGTCCGGGGTCTTTTACTTCAGCTTTTTTTTTTTCAATTCCTTCTATTAGCTCACACTTTATATATCATGTTCAAATTTTCAATCGTTCATAAAACACTTTTTATTCATCCTTCAAGTTCAAATACATTTATTTTTCTTTAGTACCCCAGTTTTTCAAATTTTGCAGTAATTAAATTTAATTAATTAATTATATATTTTTTTAGATTTGGCATAGAACCAATAGACAGATAAACTTAAAAAATGAATGAAAATTATTTATAAAGGATTTTCAGCAATAGAGTGAAAAAAAAAAATCATTGACTTTAAAAAGATTTTTTTATATTACTTGCTTCTTTTAGTCTTCTTTTCTCCGTCTCTTCTTCCTCTACCAATTCTAAGTTCTTTCTTTATACCCCATTTTGCCTTACCTCTTTGACCAGAACCAGCATCCAAGGACCACCTCAAAACAGCCATTGGTTTGAAAGGAAAATGCATAAGTCCTAGATGGGTGACCCCCTGACAGCAAGCTGTGATTCCAGTATATTTGTCGTGCCGCCATGAATTTAAAATTTTTGTTAGTATTTTTCCTTTAATGTTTTGTTGTGAAATTTTATGCTATATCTTTTTGCATTTAATGGACAATTATGACTAATTTTATATATGTCATGTTGTTGGTTTCGAATGTATTGTTCTTAGTCAAACATATACACCATATGTGTGAAAACTCCCCCTCCCTTTTGATTGCAAGTCAGGTAAGATATATGAAAATCTGTTTCCGGTCGGTGCTAACCTATTGACTATAGTTGGCTGCGTTTGTTTTTCTCCAGTAATAATGGTGGAAAAGTTCTTCCTTCGAGGAAGCCGTTGATTAATTGGTCATTGTCAATTGGAGACGTTAAGTGATATCTAGATAAAATTCATTTAGCAAATGGTGTGCTTTTGGTTCTTCTGATGTTTGGCAGCTGGGTCGTATGAATTAAATGCAAAGTTGATGTATATGGATTTTGTCGGTGAAAAGTGTGTCGTCAAAGATTGGAATTACAGCGTGGGGTCACCACTTGAGATTTTCATCTCAAACTTTCGATGTTATGAAGCCTCTGGATGATGGTCCTGGCCTATGCGGTGAAGATAATTGAAGTACTTTGATATAAAGGAAGTTTAGATTAGAAGAGGAGACAGAGTGAATTCAGAAAAAAAAAAAAACACGATGGAGACGGATAAAGAGAGGGTCTTAAAAATTTTGTGTGTTTGTTGGGGAATGATTATCATTAATAATTAATCAATATCGTAAGTTTATAATATTTCTCTTATCTCGTAACTTATAGCAATACATAAAATTCATGCACCACTATTTGCATCGCCAACCATATTATCTAAGTGAAGTTTACCTATTCTCCAATACAATACTTTAATGAAGGTTAGTTATCTCTGTTTTGGGTTCTGAAGGCATTATAATGATCTTCTTCTGATTCAATATTTTTTTTAATCATGAGATCTTGGATCTCTCAAGCTAGAAATCCTTTTGTTTCGTCATAACCAAATTCCATCTGATGTTGCTCTTCATCAAGAAAAGTAACCCATAACAATACACAAGAATCTTGCACTACTGATTTCATTAGCAGTCTTGCATCGTTAGTCGCATTGCTTGATTGAAATTTTCCTGGTTTTCCAATACGATATTTTGATGAAGGTTAATTATTCCTGTTAGTGAACGGTAGACATTATACCATTCTTTCAATATCTATTTAAACCATGGGATTTTTGAATCTCCCAAGCTAAAATTCCTTCTGCTTCATCAAAGCTAGGTTTCATCTGATTTTGCTATTCATCAAATGAAGTAACTCATAACAATACACAAAATCCTTACCTACTTATTGCATAGCAAGTTTCGCATCATTTGTCATATTCTCTGATTCTACAATACGATACGTTGACGAAGGTTAGCTATATTTATTAGTGGACAACAAACATTATCCCACGCTTTCTCTGAATCAGTATTTTTTTGAGCCATGGGAACTTGGATATCTCAAACTACAATTCCTTCTGCTTCATGAAAATCAGATTTCATCTGATTTTGCTCGTCATCAAGTGAAGTAAACCAAATATATTTACATACAAAGTACGCAAGAAATATTCTTTCATACTAATTCATGACAGTCTTGTATCGGTAGCCATTTCTCCGATTCTCCAATGTGTTACTTTGATGAAGGTTAGCTATACTTGAAGTACCTGATTATTAGTGGGCAGCAGACATTATTTCACTCTTTCTCTGAGTTAGTATCTTTTTGAACCATGGTATCGTATGGATCTGTCAAGCAAGAGTTCCTTCTGCTTCATTAAAAAGTTAATTTCAACTGATGCTGTTCTTCATCAAATGAAGTAAACCATAATACACAAAAATTTTATACTACTCATTGCACTGAGTCATCTTGTATCTGTAGTCGTATTGCCTGTTTGTAGTCATATTGCCTATTATTCATCAAGTGAAGTAAACTACATAGTCCGGTCACATTAATGTGACCACCACCTACTTTCGACGTCAACGTGAAATAACCAATCACAAAAGGCAGGTGGCAGTAGATTGCAGTGGAGTGTATATAAAAGATGTCCCAGAGCATCGGAAAGCATTTCAATCGTTGGCGTAATGCAGAAACGTAGCGATTTATCTGACGTCAAAAAGGGCATGATTATTGACTTTCGAGCCAAGGTTGGAAGCATTTCGGAAATGGCTAATTTTTGAACTGTTCGCGTGCCACTAATAATCATAGCAAAAGGGGCACTATCCAAAATCAGCGGCGTGGCACATGTGGTGCACCACGGGCTATAAATGACAGAGGCGAATGAAGGCTACGGAGATGCGTTCGGGCGAATAGACGTGCAACTGTTGAGCAACTGATCGCCCAGATGAACCAAGGGGCTACCAAGAGTTTATCCTCAACAACGGTTCAGCGAACGTTGCTGCGCATGGGCCTCCGCAGCAGGCGCCTGGTTAATGCACCTATGTTGACTGCTGTTCATCGGCGATGAAGGCTGGAATTTGCACACCAGTACCGAAACTGGACGTCCACAGAGTGACGACAGGCGGCTTTTTCTGATGAATCACGTTTTATGCTCCATCGGACAGATTGACGTTGGCGTATACGGCGTGAAACGTCTGAAAGCAAACACCCTGCAACAATTACCGGAAGGATCCAAGCTGGAGGAGGGAGCATTATGGTTTGGGGAATGTTTTCCTGTCATTCACTGGGTGCACTCATCATTGTGGCAGGTACAATGGATCAGCACAAGTACGCACCTGTCCTTGCGGACCCTGTCCACCCCTACGTGAGAATTATTCTTCCTCAGAATGATGGCATCTACCAGCAGGACAATGCGAGGTGTCATACAGCTCGCAGTGTATGTGCGTGGTTCGAAGAGCACCAGTTTACCGTACTTTCCCTGGCCAGCAAACTCACCGGATTTAAACCCATCGAGAATCGAGAATCTGTGGGACCACCTCGATCGGGTTGTTCGCGCCATGGATCCTCTAGCGCAGCTGGCCACGGCACTGGAGTCGGTATGGCTCAACATCCCAGTGAACACCTTCAGAAACCTAATTAACTCTCTTCTTGCACGTCTCGCAGCTGTCCGCTCTGCCAAAGGTGGTTATTCTGGCTTTTGACAGGGGTGACATTAATGTGACTAGACTATGTATAACAATACACAAAAACTGATTGCATTGGCAATCTTGTATCGATAGTAATATTGCCTGACTGAAGTTTTCCAGGTTCTCCAATACGATATGTTGATGAAGGTTAGTTATCCCTGTTGGTACACGGCAAGCAATATTCCACCCTGTTTCTGAGTCAATAATTTCTGGAGTCACGAGTCATTGTATCTCTCTACGATTTCTTCAACTTTATTAAATATATAAATAATTTAGTTTAATATTATAATTCAACAATCATATCACATAACAGTGCACAAGTATATTACTCCATTAATTCTAAACATAAATTGATCTATAATATTCTCTAATGGGCAAGCGTTTAGAACATTTAAACAACGCTCGAGTTCAAAATTAAATCTCAATCTAAAAAAACAAATAATAACTTCTATATTAACTGTAATTGCTTTTTAGGTAGTGATATAAATATTTATAATCTATTTAATATAAATTTATATAAATTCAAATAATATATTACATAGATATATAATATATTATATTCAGATATATAATTATACAAAATCATAAATTATCTAATATATACACTACGTGGTGTATTGGAGACCTAATTAGTATTCGCATTAATCAATTTGTCACCTGATTTATATACACTAATGACAGCATACAATTGAGAATTAATAATAAATTATTCAGCTAAATCTGATTTCCAAGAAACTTTGAATACATAAATAATAAAATAACAGTTCTGCTATAGATTGGAAATAAATATTATTAAAATTAGTTTAAATATTTTAGTGAAACGATTTTTTAATAAAGTTTTTAAAGATATATGTAGATATAAGAATAAAACAGATAAAGAAATTTACACATTGATAAAGATATAATAATAATAATAATAATAAGTTTAATCATGTTGTCTTGAGTATTTTATCAAAATAACTTCAAATGAAGATTAACATTTAAAAAGAAAAACTTGAATTTCTATATTAAATAGTACAGTTAAAGTACTTAAATTGACAGCAATTTTGCTCCAATAGAAAGTATATATTGTGTGAGGATAGGCACTTTGAGAAAATATACCAATCCATTTCAAAGGTTATAATTTGTGTTATTTACCTGTATTTGTTTGTATAATTTTATCACATATTAACCAATTAATACGTTCAGTAAAAAAAACAACCATATGATCGTCTATAAATTATATTTATTAAGTTATTTTTACTTAACAGTCTCTGAATCATATAAAGACTTGTCCAATATGTATTGCAGCTGACCAATTTTTATATTTATTAAACATCTTATTTCAAACTTGGCTTAAGCAGGTATCCAGATATCAAATATACATCATACGAAAATATTTTGTATGAGTACAAATTAGGGTTAGATATGCGTGTTGTCCTGATTCAGTGTTGTTCATGGATATGAATTAAATTATTTCTCAAAATAATCACGCGATGTTTAGTTGACATATTTATTAAAATTTTGTAAAAGACAGCATTACCCAACTGCTACACATAACACAATTATATAATAATTATTTAACTAATCATCTTAAAAGCAGTTCTTTTAAGCCAGTTCGTTCTTTGTATCCTCCGTACTGCCTGGAACTCTTCACTCCACACCGCACACTTCCTTTTCTCTTTCTCCCTCTCCTACAATTGGTTCCAAAGTCTAATAGGCGAAAACAAACAAGCAAAGTTCAAAGTCTAACGTAAGGGTCAATTCGTTTCTGAAAGGAGGATCTATCAACTTTGAGCTATTTCCATTGGCTAAATTTTGTTTTGGGAAGACATGGTGGATCATTACTATATGCATCCAAAGCCTTGGAAAGTATCGTTCAAAGAATACTCAGATAAACAATACTTAATTGCTTAAAAAGGAAAGAAGCACAATAATATGGTCTATGCCATTGTGGGGAAATATTTCTGGGAGCAGAGTTGCTAGGGAAGCAAGTAGAGGAGTTGAAGGGTAATGGATGAAATAAGAGGAGAAAAAAAAAGGAATGAATTAATCGCGTAGAATATCATTCATTCCTTGAAAACTTCTATTGGAACAGACCGGCCATTATGTACACTAAACTTCTTGAAATTAACGTCCATAGGCTTTCCTACAGTTGTAATATGCTGCACATTACTTATATCCATTAGTTAATGGCATCACTCGTATTTGGCATGTCTAGTATGTTTGTTTGTGGATCTACGGTCATTTTGTGAACACTTTGGGCTAATTAGACCGGGACGTGGATTCGAACCACCCACAAACATCCATGCCACTGCCAGAATTCAAACCTGTAACCTGTGGTACCAAAGGCCAGAGCGCTCGCCAATTGGCCATCAGGCCGCTTCAGAAAAGAAGAGAGTCAATGGCGATAGTTATAATCAAGATAAAGCATCTGACATCGACAGTTAGCCTCCTGGGTGGAAATATTTCGGGTTTTTTTTTCTTATACTACAGGCAAGTGCAAGGCAATCATCCTAAAAATTCTTCAGGAAGGTAAGCTGCCTGATGACCAATTCGCTAGCGCTCTGGCCTTTGGTACCACAGGTTTCAGCTTCGAATCCTGGTGGTGGCATGAATGTTTATTAGGTGATTCCAAACGCCAGAGCGCAAGCCAATTGGCCACTCAATTGCCTCAATTTCCTTCACTCCTACTAGGCCACATGCCTAGTTGGAGTGAAGCACCCATAAATTTCGACCCAGACCTTGTGCGCATGTTGTCTACCGGCATATGAGTTTTTGAGTTTTTTTTTTAGATTCGTCTTCAGTCCTTCTACCTTCTGCAATACGTTTCCTCGAATTTTCTTCCACCTTCATCATAATGATCGATATCATAGCATTTCACCAAAGATTTTACACGCATAAATTGTATTTAATTTGGGACTTTTATCGTTATATTTATTTTGATATCTCTTAAGACTTTTCAAATGAGCCCACAACAGTCTGGATCCCAAGATATAACAGATAAAAATTAAACGCCTGGTGCTGGATTCTAGGCCCGTTCCTGCCACTACAGAGCAAACCGAAATCCTCCTCCTCCCACTTACATCTCTGACTCTTCCTCTACATAATGGAATATTTAAATTTTCACATTTATATATAGTTTTGGAGTTATTATTAACATTTCAAACTGAACATGAAAATGTAATCCCATTCTAAACCAATGCACAAACTCATTTTATAGAAACTTTCATGTCAAAATTATAGCCTAATTATCTGTAGAATGATGTGGAATCTGATTAAAGCAATCTGCAAAATTTAACTTTAACTCAGTGATGAAACGATGGATGAAATCAAATCTTGCAATATATTTAAAGCGGAATCCCACTGTACATTTGATATTTATTGAATATCTTATTTTAATTTCGATACAAATGGATCATTCGGGTTTCAAACATTTACTCAAGGCAAGATAATAATAATCTTATTTGCAGTTTTCCGTAATATCCCCAAAAATGTAATCGTTCAGAGACAATTTATTTAACAAATAATTATTTAAATTTATGTTATAATTACAGTAGAACTCTGATTCATTGTTTCTGGAGTATAGATTTTAATCGAGATTGTTGTAAATACACACGGAAAAAATATATAAACTAAATTATTATAGTTATTCTTTAATTTAAAATATTGTGCAATTTTGGTTTGAATATTTTGATTTTTCTAAAGCTAAATAACAAAACCTTCCTACTACATTCTTCTGTAAACAAGTAATATAAAATAAAAAAATGTAAGTCAATTCCTACTTTTTTTCACTATATTGCAGAAAAGTCCTTTACAAATAAAGTTGAAATTTTCCTCTCACATCTGGCGTCATCTGTTATTAGATACATGCAACTTAAATCTAAAAAAACTATAATTAATTAATTAAATTTAATGAATGAATTAATATTTGAAAAAACTATATTAACATCAAGTGTCGTCCACTACAAGTTAAAAAAAATGTATTTGAACTTGCGTGGATGAATAAAAAGTATTTTATTAACAATTGAAAATTTGAACAAGATATATGTAGTGAGAGTGTGAACCAATAGTAGGAATTGAAAAAAACTTCTCAAAATTTGCTAAAATCTGCAGCTGTGATAATCAAGCTTTGTCTCTCTGGCATTTGGTACTTCAGGTTCGTTTCCTGGCTGTGGTATGGATGTTTGCTAGTGGTTCAGAATCTACTTTCAACTGTAGGTCCAAGTGTAATTAGTACACGTGCGCTAAAAAATGACCGTAAAGCGGTAAATCAAACCTAAAATTTGCAAACTTTTCGAGAAAGATTGATGTAGGAAAATGTCTTTTAGGCAAACAATCTGAGCGAGGTTTATTTAAATTGTGGAAATTAGTATTTATATTGAGACTAATGAAAACGGTAAATCGAGGTCTTATTGCCTTTCCTTATTAATAATATAACGGTTAATGTTTTCAAAAATGAATTCAACAACTAAATGATTGTCTTTTATGTGTGATTTTTATTCATCCATAATCATTTAATAATAAATAAGACTTGCCAATGAAAATTCTCAATATGCTTGTAGACAAATGTCTCAACAGTATATTTATACAATGTCTTATTTCAATTTCGGTGCGTAGCGGGCATTGAAATATTAAACATACATCACCCAGGGCGAGTTAATCTTCCGAAAATACTTTTCATCCTTTTCAAAGTCTTCGGAAGTAACGCCAGAAAAGTCATCGTTCAAAGACAACTTAGGTAAAAGAATTCTTACTCGAACAGTCCCGACTATTTTTTCTCTTCCGGGCAAACCCGAAGAAAGAAGCCGGCTCTTCGAGCCACAAACTGCTAAAGCCAGCTCTTCGAAAATCTTTCGTAATCTCATTTTTATTACGGAAATTGCTTCGACACGGCTTAGCCGTGCCCCGTATAAATAGATGGATGCCTCGGCTCCAGAGTTTAGGCCTTCCCGAGTTTTTTCAATATTTTTCGACGACTCTTCGATTTCTTCTCGACTCTTACGTTTCTGACGTTCCCTGCCAAATCCGTCTGTTCCATTTTTCAACTTCACTTTTAAATCCTCTTTGTATTTTAAGGTGTAGCTGAAAATTTTTACCATTTATTTGAGCTGGGAATTCTTCCCCGCGTGCTATCAAGAATGGCAGGAAGAGGAACTGAAATCGTAAAGCGATTTTATATGTTTCGCCGCAATTTTATTCTTCTGATGTAGGTTTTTTTTTTTCTCCACTGTTTGTTAGGAACTCATATTGTGCTCGAACACTGGAAAATTTTTATGAATGTAGAGGGAAAAAGTACAATGGAATAGGAAGCACTGAGTTTATTTTAAGAAAAGAACTTTTCGAAGTTGTACCGAGCTTTTACACTTTACTTAAATTTCCTTTCATTTTTTTTTTGTCTCGATTTCAAAAGGATGTTTAGAAAACAAAATACCAACATTATTCATTGCTGTTGAATGTATTTTAAATCAGTTATTTTTATGCAATTTATTTTAAGATCTAGAAATGCAGAAACTAAGTTTAAAAAAATTGAATTTATAAATTTGCAGTTGATAAAAATGTTGTTTTAATAAAACTATTTATCATTACCAGCTTTATTCTCAGCTAATTTTTTACCAAGTAATCATTTATTAGCAATGATTGTAATGCTTTAAAAAATTTTAAATTACATAAAAATACCAGAGAAAATATAATTATTAGTAAAATTTAGTCATTTTAAAACCTACTCAAAATTATCAAAAATGTGCAATAGAATGAAGAAAATATGAAAAATTACAACAGAACAATATCAAGTATATTAAAAACATTGAGCTGATTGCGTAGAATAATTTTCAATTCAGTTCTTTTTATACTGATTTGAAATAGAAATAATTAAAACCGCTAAGTATTTTTAATTAATTTCATAAAAAGGAACCATTAGACCCAAAATAGAAGTAAAAAGGATTGGTTGCAGTATTTATTCAATGTGTGGTTTTATTTTCTTCCTTTTTTTTTTTTTCTCTTCTATTAACACAATATGAGTTGTGACAAAGTTTTTCGATTCCCTTAAGACTTCCAAGAAAATATTAAGTCTTCGTATCATAAATAATATGCCAGAGATGCATATTTCATTAAGTAATTTATTGAGGGTTTTATCTTAACTAAGCACCGGTTTTACATTTGAAAAAAAAAAAAAAATTTCATTTTTTGCATTTGCATTTGTAAAAAAATAATTATTTATATTTGAAAAAAAAAAAAAAAAAAAATTCTTTCCATTTGTAAAGAAAAATATTAATTTTTTTCTATTTACGTTTATAAAAATATTTGTTATTTACGCTTGCAAAAACATTTTTCCAAATGCAAATAAAAAGTACATTTCTAACATTTATTCAAACAAATTATTGCCACATTAAAAAATATATATATATTAATTTTTTTCGTCTATTCTATTATAACTCTTCTTTCTATTCTATTATTTTCAGGTCTATCGGTCTCTTTTATGGATATGACTGGGACAAGAACGTTGTTCCTAACTCTCGCCTGACCAGCAATTTTCTTGAGTCACTTCACAAACAAAATCTGGACTCATCAGTAAAGAGTGCAGACCTTCATTGACTTTCACGCATGTGCACGCAAATTAATCCTTTCATTTATGTGAGAGATGCAATGCAATACAACTGTCCTTTGTAAAACCTTTTGTGCACAATTGATATGAATACTTGCTTACCAGTAATTGCTGCAAAAGAAGATTTTAGGTAGATTGATGTAGCATTTGAATTAACGGTCAAATGCGGCATTTGCAACTCCGTGGTTTTTTTTGTGTGTGTGCCTTCTACAAGTTGATTTTTTTCAATTCTATAACAACATATGGAAACATGCTATTACAGAGCGCCTCAAATTCAACTATCTAGAATTGATTCCGACCCACTTCTATTTCTCCAGATGATTTGTCATTGTATTTCCCGGCGGCGCCACGGATAGTGGTTCGAAACTTTCTGTAGGTCCCGGTCAGTTTATCCTAATAAGATGATGTCCAATGATTTGTCATTGTAATTCTTCAGATAAATGATATCTGAAATAATCGCGAAATTTCACCATACAATCTTCATTTGCAGAAACTGCAGGCACCTTTAAAGCTTATTTTTGACCATGTGGCACTGACGTTCAATTACAGCGACTGCACTTTCTTACATGCAATCATATTCTGATGCAGCGTTACTTTTTACATGCAATGAGTAATATGAAAATGTACTTATTTTTTACCATGCAATCACATTTTTTCAAATTTTTTCCCCTTATTTTTTTTTTAAGGCAGTGTATATTAATAATAAGAAATGGATTGTTGTAACATTATCAAGCCTATGGCTGATAAACAAATTTAGATTTAGATATTTATTCCATCAAGAGATTCTTAATAGACGTTTACAGGTTATATGGGATATTTTTATGTCTTTATAGAGAATATATATAAATATGAAATTTCAGACATTTATAATCGATATACGTATATATAATATTTTTAGTCTAGTTGATATTTTTATAGTACAGGAAATTTTAGATTTCTATAGAGGAAATATGAATCGGAACTCCCTAGTGCAGTTCTTTACAATCAAATTACATATGATATTTTTATACTGCTCAATCATTTTTTATATTCTTGTACCTAAAGTTTTAATCAAATAGCTCTGACATTATGCCAGTTAGGAAACAATTTTCGAATTATAAAAATGTACACTTTTTGTAAAGAAAAAAATGTTAGAAGTTTCATGAGCAAACGTCTTCCATCGAACAGTCTTCTAAATTTAGAAGAAAAAAAAAGCACACTTTTCATTTGAATTAGGATCTTTAAACAAAACGTGAATGCAGTTTTAAAACAACACCAAATACCGAACCGACTTTCGAAACCCTCCCTTTCGTCTCAATCCGCTACATGAGAGAGAAAAGCCACACAAAAAGCTACGGCGTTGAAAAGAAGCAATGAATCGAGACCGATATGTATGCTTTCCTCTCAAAAGACTTCAGAGGAAAATCCTTAATTAAATACCGGGAATGATTGACGTCTTGGCGCTTGAAACAAATGACCCTTCTTCCCTTACAGAGAACTGAGGGGGTGGGAGGGTCCAAAAAAAGGGAGAGAGGGGGCATTTATTTACCCTCCTTTTGCAAAAGCGAGACGTTAGGGAGATTTTTGAGGAATGGCTTCCGCGATCATGAAATCGAAATGAGCTCCATAAGGATAAAGAACACCCCATGAATCAAAGTGGGGTTGTCCGTCCAACTGTCTCTATCGCCGCCTCGAACTATTCTCTCTTTGTCAGTGCGTATCAATTATCGTTTGGTTCCGGGAGACCTCCCAAGGAGTAGGGGTGTTCTTTCTCTTTCTTTTTATTATTAGTAGTATTAGAATTTTTGTTGGACTTCGGTTTTTTCTTTCTGGGTCCTTTCATTCGAGAATTTGTGAGGGATTTCTTAAAATAAGAACTTTTTTTTTTTTTTTTTTTTTTTTTTTGTCTTGGTAAAAGGGAAAAAGGTTCCTGGACACACATTCGTGAAGTTTTTTTAAGCTTTTTACTTTTCTTTTCATTTTTTTGATGGAGTTCGATAGAAAGATGGGATCGCTTTGACATGAGCTGATGAATGGTAGTTTTAATATGTGAGTCCCGAGGAGTGACCCATGAAATTTCACTCACGCTCTATCCATGGCTTGTCTTTTGAGAAAAGATTTTGATAGATTGACAGATTGAATGGATTTTCGTCCACTAGAAATACATTGGATAATTGATAATCCGAATTATTTATTTAAGAAGAAATAATTGATAGAGAAAGGTACCATTTTTTGATATATACATTGTAATTATATAAGCCACACATATATGTCCAGAAAAATTTTAATTAAACCAGCGATCAGAATTTAATGTTTTTTTTTTTTTTAAATGTTGAGCATTTCCTCCATGATTATTTACGATTGATATCATATATTTCGTACGTAGTTTGATATCTCTCAAAATGCCGATAAAGATTTTATTAGATTTTACAAATAAGAAGATAGAGTAATGTCTTTCTGAGAGCCCTGAAATGTAATTGCCTTGTAATTACATTGGATACGTATGATGCAGCGCTTACATATGATAGACACTGTAGGATTGTCAGCCTTACATCCAACACTTTACAATCATATTAGACCAAGATCAATGGTTTAAAGTGAATTCTCACCACTGGAAAACATCCATGGCCTCTACTCGAACCATATGGCACCAAGCGTCAGAGCTCCAGTAACTCGGTCATCATGTCTCCAAAATAGCAAAATAGTCTGAATTAATATATTTAATGGAGATAGCAATATTTAAAAGTAAGTTTTTTGGTCTTTTTATAATTTATGCAAGGTATTTTTGATTACAATAGTTAAAAAATATTTGGCATAAATCTGCAGAATAAATTCACTTTTATTGTAAAATCCGAAAAGTATGTAGTTTTTATTATTATATACTACTGTGTCCAGCAAGTAAGGACAATTTTCAATTTAAAATTTCCGGGGCTTATGGAATTTCAATTTTCTTTTTCTGTTTTTAGGTTGCTGGCACTGTCCTTGACATCTATGTATTTTGAATATTTTGAAATTTGACGTCAAAATATTCATTAGTGTTTTGAGTTATGATTGGATTTGTGAGATGCTAAAACAGATTTCGGCGATTTTTGAAATGTCTGAATTAACTGAGCAAAGAACCTGTATTAAATTTTGTTTGTGGAAACGTATAGAATGTTGTAGAAGGCATTCGGTGAGCATTGTGTCCGGAAGGGATTACTTTGAAGGCGATGAAATAAATTTGAAGAATAAATAAAGAGTTTCTTTAAAAAAAATAATTGGTCTTACTTTTTTGGCACAGTAGCAAAGGTCCAAAAATATGTAATAATCACCATTATATAAAGGTCCAAAATGTATATTGTTCTCTTGTGAAAACAACATACTTTAAGCTAAACAAATTTCAAACTGCATAACAGCACATAAACGCAACTGAAAACATTAAAACAGATGGGAAGGACCGCAGATCTCGACAGGACATTAATTTCACCCCAATCTCTTCACATGCACTCCAGAAAAAAATCATAGACCGAGGGGCCAGCTCACCCCCGGCCCCCTGCGTGTTGATAAATATTAACACCTAGCCGCAAAGATAAAAGAAAAACGCAAATGAATAAATAAACATAAAAAAAAAAAGAAGAAACTATTCACCATTGTGTTTCAGCCATTTTTCTTTTCACCCCTCACGTGATAATGGGTCAAAATGGGTGCGAGGGGGGTGGTAGGGGTTGATGCATGCGTCATATTATTTCGCGCCCTTAACGTTGAAAATGAATGTCCTCATTTGTCATGCCTCTCTTTTGCGAGGTGTAAAAAATTGTGAGAATTTCGCACACCTTGTTTTTCTGTTGTACATTTTCCCGGTATGAATAAATGAGGTGATACATGCTAGTCGGCCAGCCTGCCTGCTTTTTATTGGGGGTTTTCATGCTAAAACAGCTTGAGTGGTCCTCATCGTGCGCGTGAGATTATTTTAGGTTCTGTTATTTGCATAGGAATGGAAATGATTTCATTACCAATGTTGTCGCTTAATGAAATTTTCTTTCGCTAATGCATCGTGCGAATACTAAACGGCTTCTTTTTCAGAGATTATATGCATTTAGTACTTTAATGTGGGAGCAATTTTATTGTTATATTTAGTGGGAAAATTATGAAAATGAAAGATTATTTACGACTCAGTACTTCAATGTGACAATTTATATGCTGTAAATAGGAATCTTTTCAATGGCATGTGTTTTTATTTTAAAGATATATATTTGATTTTAACTATTTTTGATTAAGTATCCATTATTATCCATTAAAAGAGGTTTCGATATGCATAAACATTGATGTAATGTATGCTGCAATAGAATAATTAATCAGCATTTGAAGAAGTTTTCATTTGTTTGACTTGGTTACATACAGGTATAATCATATTATTTTTACGTTCAGAAAATCCATTTCTAAAACTTGCACATTAAAAAAAAATGATGTCTTGATAAGGAAATGTTTTCCATACCTACCTATGTATATATATGTATATACTTTCTACACAGACACAACACTCATATGTGTATATATATTTGTTTTTAATTCTTAAGCTGAGCTGAATTCTTTTTTTATAATTGGAAAATATTCATTGCAAAATATTGAAAGTGTAGCTTTTCAAAATAAGTTTTTTTTTTTAATAATAATGAGATTAACGAATTATAAGTTAATGATAAAGAAAGAGAAAAAAAAACATTACAAATAATACTGAAGAAGCAGCAAAAAAAAAGAATCTCGATAATTGTTACTAAACATGGGCTTGTTATATTAATATTGCAACAACAAGGCCTATCTCCCTTTCAATTTCTGCCAATCATTACAATTCTAACCAAAGTGATGTCAAGCAATCAGATATCGATCTAAAATTACTACAAAAATCATAATCACTAATTTATCTTCATATGATTTTATGTTATTTTTTTAATTTTAATAGTAAATTTTTTTGATAAATAAAAAAAAAAAATGATAATTTCTCGTGGTATCAACAACAGATTTAAAAAACAAAACAAAAACAACCTGTATACTTAATTCATTGGTCATTTTGTATGTTAAAAAAATACAAGGTGGACAAATTTTAAAATTTTAGCTTAAAAGTTTTTTTTTCTCTTAAAAAAACGAAGGATTAATGCACAACCTTCAGCGAACGCTGATGTTGCGTCAGGACGAAATTATGCAAACTACAGTCGTAGTCTAAAGTTAAACTTTCAATGATAAACAAACAAACACAATATATCAGGTATACTCCAAATTAATAAAATACTTCTCATTTAAACAAGCCAAAATATTGTTGTAGTTAAAAGAAAAAATAAATTAAACAAATTTTGATTGTAAGGGTAATTATTACTGCTTGATAATTAGATACTTAATATAATTACTTTTATTTAAAAGGCTGATGATTTTTATTGGAACCATAACTGGCAGAACCCTTTAAAAGTTTCATAGGAAAGAATTAATCAGATAAGCAAACACGAAAACAATTATGATTTTTGAATAAATTTGATTAATTTTAATTTGTTATAATCAAATATGCTTTCCGGATAAAATTACAAGATATAACATCAATAATAACACTCACTATTCTTCTAAATAAAGCATCACTTTACGTAATCATCTCCTATTACAATCTAATAATCAATACTTATTACTATCATAAAAAAAAAAGACATTGCTACCCCACACCTACTTGCTACAAACATTCTTTCCAATCCTTTTATCCAACCTATTTATATATAAATTATCCAAAACATTGTGGAACAATGGCTTTCCGTGCTCTCATTGTTTGCCCACTATCATTTCTTGTTCATCATTTTATAGATCGAAGATCGATAATAGTTGGTCACGCACGCCAAAAAAAAACAAGTGGTCATTTTACAGAATGCTTATCGGCCTATTAGCTTTCTGTTGAAAGCGGGATATTACGCATGCTACTATAAATCAGTCAAAAACGTGCACGGTTTCGATATTATAGAAAATGAGATAATTATTGCAAGACTATGGTAGGATTCTGTGGTAGAATATCAACGGTAAATTAATAAAAAAAAATGATTCATGTACGAAATAGAGGATGTCTGTTTTTCTTTTTAAATGAATACATCTAATTGAGAAAAATAAACCTTTGTTTTCCTGTTATTCTTTTTATGGGAAATTGTATTATTGATGCAATCATGTTTTTCTAAATAAGTTTTTTTCCTTCTTAGTAGTAGATGTTTTTGAGGGAAGAACACAATTTTGTTTACTCCATTAATATACTTCATTTTTTACTATACAAGGGAACTTGTTTTATTTCATGTTGTTTCGTTAAAACAGGTTGATAACTTTATGAAATGGGAACTACTGAGATGAGGTAGAGCTACTTCTTGAGAAGAAAGAGGAATAATGCTTTTTGGTTTAATATATAAGACAACTTAGAAAAGGTGCAACAATCTTTGTTTTAACTGATCAATAATCTTATTCATGAAACATTCAAATGTAAGCAATTCTGTCACTATCATTAATCAATCACTATCTTTTATTATTAAAAACAGTATTTTCAATTCATGTCATGTCCGCAATAGATGGCCTGTCATGTAATGGTGTCCATGAGTATTTATATATATACTATATAAAGCCGGAGAGACTGCTGCAAAGTGTAGTCGAAAGACAAGTGAATTTAGCCGCGAAATGTAAAGTCATGAAAATTTTTACTTACTTTGATCAACATGGGATGTATTGACTTTTAAGTTGAGGATCGAACTCTGAGAGGTGATGGAAGAAAAAAGAGCAGTACTTCCTAGGGTAAAGAAGATATTAAGCATGTGCTAGTCAAACAGAATAGTTATTGAAAATAAACTATTTAAAGTGTTTAAGTTAGTGTATTGCAGATCGAGGGGGAATGAAGAAATTACAAAATACACAGTCCACATGAAAGTGGACATAGAACATATAAATGTTAATTCATCTGTTTTAGATCGAGCAAAAAAATTTAAGGAGAAAATGTGTACATATATATATATATATATATAATATGCCACCGCCGTAATGAGGATAGATTATTTTTCAAAATAATCTGCTTGTGATATATGAGAAACGGTCGGGTTAGGTAGCCTACGTACGCTATATTAATAAAAAAATTTAATTTCTTCTTTTTTAAAATCCTGAACAGGAGTCCTCTTGTAAAGTCAATATCTTTTGAGATTTCTTGTATTTCTGTAAGCAACAAATTGGGTTGCAACATATTGGTAAGCAAATGTGTTTTTTGTAAGCAATTTGTAAACTATAGAAATTTTACATTAACATTACTGATCCCGTTTACTTAAAAATATAACTTTTTAATGTTAATGCAGGTGATTCCATTTTTTAATCTTTCATCTATTATAAAAATATTAATATTTAATTTATGTATGCCCATGTATATAACGTATACAAAAAGTATAATTATTACATTAGGCGTTTTTTAATTTAATGATTATAAGATAATTTTTAGTTAATTAATGCTTTTATTTATCTTAGTTCAAAAATAATATTCAAATGCTTCAAGTAATTAATGTAATTAAAATACATAATGAAAACATGACATAATCGATGCAGCATGATATAATCGAAAATATAATAATTAAAAGGAATATGTAAATAGAAAATCTGAAAATAATTTGCACTTATAAGTAAAAATTAACTAAAGTTCACTACCAGTTTTTTTAATGAAAATAATACAAATTTGTATATTTCTTTTTGACTTGAATAAAAATTAAAACATGATTTAAATTATAAACAGTTTCTTTTTCATTTCGAAATTATGCACTTCTTTAACTATTCCTTTTCAATCCATTTTTGCAAAAGTAGAAATATATTTTTGCTATTAGAGTTTTCTTTATATGAATCGAAATTTATGCCCTTTCCACATGTCCTTGAAAATAATTAAAAGTTCTCAAAAAGTAGTTAACTATTTTCAAGGACATTTATTGAATAAAGCTCTTTTAAAAGTGTATCTTTTAATTGAGATATTTTTTTTTTTATTTTTCATGTATATTTTAATTAGTTTAGTTAATTAAATTTGTTCTGGAAGACTAAATCTTCAACATAAAAAATACTTTGTTTCATTTTATTTCTTTAATTTATTTTCCAAATGTATTTAAATTTAGTTAATTAACTATCATCACAAATTAAATGTAAAAAAACATTTTATTTAAAAAGTGTTTAAGTTAAATATTTGTACAAAGGAAAACTGTAACGATTTTTAAGATATTTCATATTCTAAGAACATGGTTAATTTTGCAATAAAAAAGGCAATTACAATTTCTCTTTTTTCTACAACTATAAAAGTGAAGTATTTATACTTTCATAATAAGCTTTTAGTTATGTATATTTTTTTAATTATGCAATATAAGTTTTAT
The DNA here is from genome assembly GCA_021605095.1 of Caerostris extrusa. NCBI lineage: Eukaryota > Metazoa > Arthropoda > Arachnida > Araneae > Araneidae > Caerostris > Caerostris extrusa. The sequence goes on from BPLR01014553.1 coordinate 105,850, forward strand.
GATGCACAGTAAATGTCAGAAAATATAGCTATAGTCTTACACATAAATTATTTCAAACATGTTTATTCTATATTAAATTATTAGTTTTAAAACTCATATATCTCTGGGCTGTTTAACGAATTAGTTTATTTTTTAATACACAAACTTATCTTGTGTTGCTAAAAATGTATTCCTCATTGCCATACTTCTTTTATTTTTTTAAGTATATTTTGTAAAAAAATGTAAAAAACATTTGTAAACGACATACTTAAAAATTTTATGTTATACAATTATTTCTTTTAATAATTTTTTTAATTATAGATTAAAACAAAATTATATTGCAACCGAACAAAAATTATATTGCAAAATTTAAAAACACAAATTTTAAAAACTGAAATGACTTTAAATGAATTTTAATTTGTTTTGTTCATATATGCTTCTTTCACTGCTTTGGAATACATAATGAAAGATAGTGTTTTCTTTATTATTAACTGTTATGCATTCTTTCTTTATTATTATCTGTTGGCGGAACTTTTATTGTGCCACTTGTAGTTAAAATATAGTAGGACACTTATTGTAAAATGGCCATCAAGTTTAAAGGGTTCATAGACAAACGAAAATAAACAGTGTCCCCACATTGCCAAAAAAATTCTCTTTTTTTTCAAAGATAATGAATTTCAAATCATTTACAACTAATTAAAACTTCAAATTATAAACAATAACTTATTCTTCTTATTTTCGTTTCTTACTGTTATAGACACATATTTCATATTTACTGCACAGTCGTCTACATATTATATTAAGGACATAAATTTATTTCATTTATGCTCTTATGAGCAAAATCAATTGTGCTTTTTTAAGACAATGCCAAGTTCTAGCTACGAAATAAAAAAAAAATTTACAAAAGCTTTATTACTACTTTACAATGTTAACCAAACGACAACAACAAAGACCAGTAAAATTTTTATACATTTACTATTTGTTACAATTTAATATCGTTGCGTAAAATTCTGTGTTAATATTTGCATATAAATTCTTCTCTGTAGAATCATCTAAGGACAGATAGGTTCAAGTTTCGCGCATGCTCTTACGAGCAGAATTAATGATGCCTCTTCTTCGCTGACAGCTGCAAGTTGGTGAAAAAGAGTTCCTTTTTTTTTTTGTTCCAGTCGCCATTGAACCCTCTTATTAGCGGATATACTTATAATTCCATTAGAATGGCATTTTGCGAGATTAATAGAAAGTAATGAGTCTGTTGCTAACGTTTGATTTCCTGCTTTCAAAGAGAAAACAGCAGGTGAAAAAACAAAAATTGAATGGATAAAGAATACAGTTTCGTCAAAACTTCATCACATGCATCGTTTTTTTTTTTATTGTTTCATTATTTTTTTTATCTTTGTCTGTGATTTTTATGAAGAATGAGTCTGTGTTTCTGCAGTGTTATCAAGGGGAATGGAGGACAAATTACTCTTTCTTGCTGACGAGATAACGGTTTTGGTGTGTTAAATTAAGAAGATTATGTTTTGCCATTTTTTATTTTTATTTTTTATCTCTTTGAATCGAAAGGTGTTCCTTTCTGCGGTTTTGTTAGAAATAACGAAATGGATTTTCCTTTTTCAATAAAGGGAATGGTGTGATGAATTTTACGTTATAATTATCTGCTCTGTTTTTTTTTTTTTTAATGAAGGCATTCTCTCTAATGAGAAACCAGAAGTGGAAGTTTCATTCTATTTCAACCCGTTGTTTTAATTAATTATGTACCTCATGTTCTTTGATTTTCCGAAGTTAATTATTAATACAGAATGAAAAAATTACGCAACGACAAAACAATAAACTTGAGATTAAAAATGTCAGTGAAAATTATAAATTTATAATGATAAAAAAAAAAAAAAAAAACTTTTGTTCATGTAGTTTAAAATACTGTTTTTCTTTATGTTTATAATTGGTAACGTTCAATCTTTTCATACTGCCATGAACTGTGTTTGTTTATTCCGAATAAAAGAAAGAATATTCGTTGAAAAAAAGAAAAAACAAAAACTTTTAACCTTTATGTGATAATATGATAGAAGGTTTCATTGAAAGACAAAATTTCATAAAGTAAAATACTCTTCTAATTTATTGCAGAAAATGTTTTTTTTACTTCTTGCCTCTTGCAAATTTGATCCACAATTTTTATCCAACATTCTCAGTAAGTATAAAAAAAAAGTAGAACCTGAAGTATCTGAAGAATATCAGATTATATGAACACAAAAAGTTCATAATTATATAATTTTCTAATTCATTGCAGAAAATACATTTTTTTTTTTTTACTTCTTATGTCTTGCAAATTTGAGCCACAATTTTTATCCAACATTCTGAGTAAGTATAAAAAAATAGTGGAACACTGTCACCAAACAATGTTTAACCTTTACTTGACAATATGATGGAAGCTTTCATTAAAAGACAAAAGTTTGTATAATCAAATACTCTTATAATTCATTTCAGAAAATACTTTTTTTTTATTTCTTACACCTCTTGCTTAGATAATTTGCGCTTTTGTTAATTTGAGCTACAGTTTTCATCGAACAAACTGAGTAGGATTTAAAAAATAAGTGGACCAGTGTACCACGTAAACTTTAAACATTCACCAATGTTTAAAGTTTACGTGATAATATGATGGAAGCTTTCATTAAAAAACAAAAGTTCATAAAATCAAATACTCTTCTAATTCATTTCAGAAAATACTTTTTTTACTTCTTACCTCTTACTTAGATAATTTGAGTTTCGTTAATTTGAGCCACACTTTTTACACAACAGACTGAATAAGTATTAAAAAAAAAAAAAAAAAAATTAGTGGAACACTGTCACATTTGTACGTGTAGTACCAGTATCTACTAATAAAACTTATTTATTGCACATTTTTTTTTCCTTTCCGAGAAATGTCAAACTAGGAAGTCTTTTTAACTCTGATCCGATTTATTTTTTAAACATAAAGATTAATGTCGAAAGACAGCTGTCTATCTTTTTAGAAAACTCTTATGTGGAAAACGAATCAAGTTCTTATCTAAAAAAGATTCGAAATGTTATTGAAGTAAACTGAAATTATACTGATTGAAACTGCATATTTAAATAGAGTCATTTCTATTTATAAGATAAAATTTTATGCAATTTGAATATATTATTCGAAAGACTTGTCAAGAAATTCTAAAAATCGTATTAGTTTTTAATTCTTTCGTCGTCGAAAATTCTTTAAAGGGGATAATTGTTCATGGGTACTAATATTAGAACATAAACTAAACGTAATTTAAATAATGAAGGCATCTATACATTGCAAAATGAAATATAAAAATGAAATAAAGTATTTTATTATTCTACTGTATATTATAAGTTAATGTAGTTGCACTTTAAAAAAGTATAAATTGAATTTTACTTATTACTATTCATCTGAATAATTAATAATATCGATGGTTATGAATAAATAATACATCGCAAAAATTTCCAAAGCTTTCAAAATTAATGAATTTTAATTTAAGCAGCAATGAATTATACAGGCAGACAAAAATTATACAAAAAATCACCTGCTATTTATGCAACGCCACCTATTGACAAAAATGCTAATTTTTTTCGCTTTTACTACATCCCTAATGAAGTTTTCAGTTTGGAGATATAAAACTGATTGTAGAGGTTTCAGACTAGAACAAACTTTTATAATAACGGACATGAATACATTTTTAAGAACCTAAGACAGTACCAGACTCTTCATCATTTATGATACTTTACAAGGTTGTTCTGCACTGCATCCATAATGGGAATTTGAAAGAAAAGTTAAAAATTGCTTAACATTTACTGTCAAATTGAATGTTATTAACAATATATTAAATTCCCTATGTTCTCTCTTTATATACGAGATTAACATGATATTTTCTAGTAACTTTATTATTTTAATTTTCATAAAATAGGTAATATGGAATCTCTATTGTTTGTCCCACAGACCCAGTATTTACTGATTTTATTCCTTTAAAATCCATGAGTTCAAATTTTGAAATTTTAGAATATAAAGGAGGCACTAATAGATGTCTGTTACAACATATTAATAACAGGGTACAGACAGAAATGGCTTCCCAGAATACTTTTAGGAAAATAATCCCATATTGTAGACGTAAACAGGAAAACTAAGCAAATAATCCACTTGGGGAAAAACCACTAGATATCGAAGTCAGTGTTGATAAATTTATGCTGTCATGTTTGTCAGTCTAGCATTCTTTATGGCCTTGGTTAAATGACAACAAGGTTGAATTAATAACTTTTTTTGTCTAAAAAAAAGCTATGAATTTAGTTTCAATGATTTAGATGGTTGTCGTTTAAAGCAAATTAATTTATCAAAAATTATTAATAACATTTTGAATTTGTTAATTTTCAAATGCACCTACTGAAAATGAAATTCTTTCTTATGTTTGTTTTAATTGCTGTTTTATGTTACTAAAATTATTTAAATTTTATAGTGCAATGTATTGGGGGTTGATGGCCGAATGGCTAGAGCTTTGGTGATAGGTACCATGGATGCTTGTAGTGGCCCGGAATCCACATTAAACCGTAAGTCCCTGTCTAATATGATTGTAAAGTATTGGGCGTGGGGCTGACAATCCTGTCCCGTATGAAGAAAACATCTCCTGTTTCGGAATCTGCCAGTAGGCAGACAGCCATGGTCCAGCATGGAGTGTAGTGTAGCGGAGTTATTTAGTGCATTGCGTTACAGAAGAATAAAATCCGCTTTTTAACAGGAAAACATTTTAGTAAACAATAATCCTTCAAGCTTCGAAACAACTGGAAATAGAATTCTCATTATTTTTAAAAATTATTATCATTATTTTTGCCATAAGTTATTATACAATTATGATATGTTAATGTTATATCCTTACAATTCTAATAAATTTCAATCGTATGTGTACAATAATCGAAACGAATCCTTTATTTTTATATCACGATTTCTAAACATATTAGACAATTATGTAAAAGATAAAAAAATTATTATTTAAGTTGCCACAAAAATGGAGATACTGTTGCAATATATATTGATGATTATATATAAATGAAATAGGGTAGCGTTACTCGCTTACGTAGCATATCTTCAAGCTACGTGCCCCCTGGGTAGTGCTAAATGAGTAACAGCATTCAGGCCTTGCATATGGCATAAAGATTAACTGTCTCTGTATTGCCAGCTGCATTAGAACAACAGCATATAAATGAAATTATTGTAATATTAACTACTTTAATCTAATAAATCTAAACATTATTGTACCATACAATTGCAAATCTGAAATTATTAACCATCATTTTATACATGCAAATGCAATTACAATTTATTATAATAGTAAGGACATAACATTAATCTATCGTAATTTGCAATTATACAATAGCTAATGACATTTAAAATATGATCATGATTCTGTTTCTGGTTGTTTTGAATCTTATTTTGATAACAATTAATATCATTTAATTAAAATAATGCAGCAATTTACAAATAGGCGAGAAATTAGTATACTGAGTTGTACTTTAAAATAATACTCTGTTGTGTCTATTGTATTATTTTCATTACGTCTTCTCTAATGAGTATTTGAAAGCCCCCTGACGAGAAACTTTTAATTTAGATCAGTTCCCTTTCAGGCATTTCCACAGGGAGAAATCTCAGTTCCCCCAAAACCGAGAATCTTAAAATATTATATTATGAAACTTAATAACTTTTTAAGAACTTTTAATGCTTTCAAGAATTCTAGAAGAAATCACCTAGACGCAATTTGAGAAAATTACTCATGAGGAGTTATTTTAAAATTCTCTTCGTACATCTATTTCAACTGATATTCGGTACAAGTCCCGAATCGAGATTTTGATTCCTTTTTCTTTGAAATATTCATTCAAATTACAACCTCTCAGGATGGGAAGCCTGAATGGATAGCTTAATGGCTGTTCATTCTGATCCTGATTGATGGACCAGATGATCAGTTTTGGGTATACTTTGGCAAAGTATATTAAAAATTAATCGCTTTAATAGTAAAGTATATGAAAAGTTAATTCCATTTATTCAGTAAAAAGGCAAGTAAGCATGAAGTTATTAATTTTAGTTGGTATAGGTCATGGCAAGAAACTGTCACAGAAACTTGAAGCTGATATTACTTTATATATTTGAATTAGTTATGCATTTAGAAATGTTAACGAGTCAAAATCAAATGGGGAAGTGAACATCAACATTATACTATATGTAAGCTCAATAGAAAACTAGGGTGTTGTATTTTTGAATTAAATGTTGATAGAGAAATCCAAAATTCACAATTCTAATGCACTATATAATAATGTTATTGTATGACAACGCATATATTTTTGATGATTATTTAAAATATTTTTAAATTATAAAAGCAAATTCATGAAATTTTCGCAAATAAATTCAATAACTATAATTTTATAAGCTGGACTTTTTAATTAATTATTAAATGTTTCTTCGGTTTCTTTGACACAAGAGCCCCATAGCGGGCAAAGGCCGTCTGCCTACTGGCAAATTTCTTTACAGGAGATATTTTCTTTTATGGGGCAGAGTTGCCAATGCCACGCTCAGCCCTCTACAATCATATTAGACGGCGATCTACAGTTTAAAGTGGATTCTGAACCCATAAACATCATGGAACGGCCGGGATTTGAACCCGTAGTCTGGGCTACCTAGCGCCGGGGATCTACTCGGCCATATTTATGACACAATATTACCACAATATGTTTTTATTTTAGGTTTATGCTTGTTGCACTACGGTCATTTGGTGCACACTTTAGGTTAATTAGACAGAGACCTACTATTTAACGGGGATTCCGAACCACTAGTATGCATCCATACCACCGCCAGAATTCGAACATGAAGCCTGTGGTACCAAATGTATATAGTAAAGTTTTGAATCCATTTATCTAAATTTGTATTTTAATATTCAAACAAACAAATTAAAAAGAAATGTCAGTAAAATTTTAAAACTTGTCTTGTAATTTTTTAAACTTCAACTTCACGCGTGTTATTATGAATGTTTGGAGAAAAAAAAAATTCAATTATTATTAAATTATAAATTAATTATTTAAAAATTAATGAAATTTGTATTCATCTGAATGGCAAGAATAAAAAAAACCCTTAACAACAAAATACATAAATCAAAATGAAAAAAAAGAGATTCAAAACTCAGAGACAAAACAAGAGAACAGGTCTATAAAAAATATTCTCTTAATACCATAACATTCGTTGAAGAAAACAAATAAATAAACTTTTGCTCAGAAATAAGTTTAAATAACTACATTCAAGAACTACATTTTCGACATTACTTATTCCGAAGAACACTCAACTTCATGAGTTGCAGAAAGAACTCGAACGCCATTTTTTATTATTGCGTGTGGCACAGAATAATAATAAGTGTGCAATTATGCATGCACCAATAATCCAATAAGTAATAACAACTCTAAAAAATAATACATTTAGGGAGAGCCATGTCAAGGGGACAATGAAGATGACACTTCCAAATGAGTATCATTCTTACCGGCGGTCTTTTTACTCGTCGTTTTTGCATGCTATTAATCATTGTCAAAAGTTTTCCGATTGAATGAGTTATAGAATTCGAGTCCCTGGATTACGGGGAGGATAGTTATTACATATCACACGAAAAAACGTCAGAATTTCGAGGAAGTTGGATCTAAAGAATGGATCCTTTGTTTTGCAGAAGTGGGATGTCTCTTATCAAATTCTGAAGAACTCTGCCGCAGTAATTGCTGAACTTTTTATCTCAAAATTGATGTTGCATGCAGATGAGTTACTCTCTGCTCTTGCTTTCAAGTGCTTTCAAATATGCGGAAAGGAGTGTAATCTTGGAAAATACAGTTGGTTTGATTTTTTTTTAAATAAACATTCAACCTTCATTTGATGATAGATAGGGATTAAATTAATGGAAAAGTTTATCTTCATACTACGAAATGCTTTCAGCTCTTTTCACCAAAAAATCGGAGGCTTAATTAATGTTTGTATAGAAAAGTGCCCTCGTAATTCGTTTAGTTAAGTAAAGATTCTTTAATAATCTGCCAAATGCGTTGAACATTTCTGAAGTTGACATGACAGTTAAATTAAGTTCATGACAAGTTACTTTTGATTTGCATTTATAAATCCAGACTACTTTTTTATGATTTTCTAGTATTAATTATATAAAATTACTAATCCGTTATTACAATTTAGTGCAATTACAAAGTTTGTCCCATATAATTATTCATTAGAGGATAATAAATAATTTGTAATATGCTTGCTGTAATAATATTTTATTAACTTTAGTAATATTATTTTATAAATACTGTAACATTAGTCTAATCATCATCATCAGTATCGCGACATCCCCATGTTGGCCATGCCCGTCTGCCCGCTGGCAGATTTCGAGACGAGTATTATTTTCTGTTACGGACTAGGGTTATCATTCCTTTCATCCAATACTCTACAGTCATATTAGACCGGGACCTACGATTTAAAGTGGATTCCGAAGCACTAAAATCATTTAGGACATCGCCGGGAGTAGAAACTGAAACCTGTGGCCCCGAGCGCCAGTTCCTGGGCCATCAAGACACAATCTTCAAACAAACAAATAACAAAATGTAATCAAGATTTTAAAATTAAGTTGAATTTTTGAAAAAAAACCGTTCTTTTATGCATATTGGAAAAAAAATTTTTTTCATTAAAATTACTTAAAAATTAATGGAATTTGTATTCATCTGAATGGCAAGAATAGAGAAAATAATTGTAATAACAAAATACATAAAACAAAATTAAACATTTTTAAAAGATTCACTAACGTTTGATTATTATTTGGCTGCCATATACCAAAAAAATATTCTCTAAATACCTCAACATTCGTTAAAAAAAGCAAATAAATAAAATTTTGCTCGAAAATAAGTTTTAAAAACTACATGCTAGACCTGCATTTTCGACATTACTTATTCCGAAGAACACTCAATTTCATGAGTTGCAGAAAGAACTCGGGCGCCATTTTTTTCTTATTGCGTGTGGCGCAGAATAATAAGTGTGCAATTATGCATGCGCCAATATTCCAATAAGTAATAACAGCTTCAAAATAATATATTTAGGGAGAGCCATGTCAAGGGGACAATGAAGATGACACTTCCAAATGAGTATCATTGCCTACCGGAGCTCTTTTCACTCGTCGTTTTTGTATGCTATTAATCATGGTCAGAAGAGTTTTCTGATCGAATGAGTTATAGAATTTGAAGTCCCTGGATTATGGGGAGGATAGTTATTAAATATCACACGAAAAACGTCAGAATTTCGAGGAAGTTGGATCTAAAGAATGGATCCTTTGTTTTGCAATAGTGTTATCAAATTCTGAAGGATGTCTTTTATCAAATTGCTGTAAGAACTCTGCCTTGTAGTAATTGCTGGAAGACGGTTTTTTATTTTTCTAAAATATTGAAAATTGATGAGTTGTCCATCGTCAAAAATTGGTGGTTTAATTAATATTTGTACAGAAAAGTGCCCTCATAATTCGTTTAGTTAAGTGAAGATTCTTTCATAATCTGACAGATGCATTGAACTTTTCTTAAGTTGACATGACGGTTAAGTTAAGTTCATGACAAATTGCATTTATAAATATAGACTTTACTACTTTACTACTATTGATTTTTGTATTGTTATTTATGTAAAGTTACTAATCCCTATAAAACTTATAGTTACAGTTTAGTGCAATTAAATAATTTCTCATGAAATTATTCATTAGAGCATAATAAATAATTTGTAGTATTCCTGCAGTAATAATATTTTATTCTCTTTAGTAATATTACTTTATAAGTGTTGTAACGTTAGTCTAATAGTCATTATCATCTTCAGAGGCGGAACAGCACCATGTTGAGCCAAGGCCGTCTTTTTCTACTGGAATATCTCGAGACGATAAATGCTTTATTTTTAGGGGGTAGGGATTGTCAGTCTTACTCTCAAAGTCTACCGCCATATTAGAGTGAGACCTGCTGTTTAAAGAAGGATTCCGAACTAGTACAAGCATCCATTATACTGCCACAGCCGTGACTGGAACTGGAAACCTGAGGCACCTAGTTCAAGAGAGCTAGTCAATTGGCAATCAGGCACCTATTAAATGTTTATGCCATGCTATTATCACCATATGTTATATATATATATATATATTTTTAGATTGAAGATTAAAATATATAATTTGATAAATGGATTCAAACACACACACAAAAAAAAAAAAAAAGTATAATCAAGATTTTAAAATAGTCATTTTTTTTTTTTTAAAAATTTCAACTTACTCATGGTTTTTTATGCATGTTTAGAAAAAAAAAAATATAATTATTATTATAGAACTATGAATTAAATATTTAAAAATTAATGAAATTTATATTCATCTGAATGGCAAGCAGAGAAAAATAATAACAAAATACATAAAATAAAAGGCAAAATTTTTAAAGAGATTCATTAACTATTGATTATTATTTGGTTGCCATATTCCAAAAAATATTCTCTCGAAATACCGCAACATTCGTTAAAGAAAGCAAATAAATAAAGTTTTGCTGGAAAATAAGTTTTAATAAACTACATCCTAGAACTGCATTTTCGGCATTACTTATTCCGAAGAACACTCAACTTCATGAGTTGCAAAAAGAACTCGGACGCCATTTTTTTCTATTGCGTGTGGCGCAGAATAATAAATGTGCAATTATGCATGCACCAATAATCCAATAAGTAATAACAGCTTTAAAATATATATTTTGGAGAGACATGTCAACGAGACAATGAAGATGACACTTTCAAATGAGTATCATTGCTTACCGGCGCACTTTTCACTCGTCGTTTTTGTATGCTATTAATCATTGTCAGAAGAGTTTTCCGATTGAATGGGTTACAGAATTCGAGTCCCTGGATTACGAGGAGGATAGTTATTACATATCACACGAAAAAAACGTCAGAATTTCGAGGAAGTTGGATCTAAAGAATGAATCCTTGTTTTGCAGAAGTGGGATGTCTCTTATCAAATTCTGAAGAACTCTGCTGCAGTAATTGCTGAAATTTTTATCTGAAAATTGATGTTGCGTGCAGATAGGTTACTCTCTACTCTTGATTTCAAGTGCTTTCAAATATGCGGAAAGGAGTGTAATCTTTGAAAATACAGTTGGGTTTTTTTAATTTTTAAATAAATGTTCAACCTTCATTTGATGATAGGGTTTAAATAAATGAAAAGTTTATCGTCATATCGCGACTTGTATTGAGCTCTCTTCACCAAAAAATGGTGGCTTAATTAATGTTTGTATAGAAAAGTGTCCTCAAAATTCGTTTAGATAAGTAAAGATTCTTTAATAATCTGTCATTTTGCAGAACATTTCTTAAGTTGAAATGACCGTTAAGTTCATGACAAGTGGCATTTATATATACAGACTACTTTTTATGATTTTTGTATTGTTTTTTTATGTAAAAATTACTAAGCTTTAATAACAGTTTAATGCAATTACATAGTTTGCCGCAGGAAATTATTCATTAGAGCATAATAAATAATTAGTAGTATACCTGCAGTAATAATATTTGATTCTCTTAGTAATATTACTTTATAAGTGTTGTAACATTAGTCTAATCGTGGCCATCAGAGGCCCAGCAGCCCTATTTTGACCCTGTGTTATATATATATATATATATATATTGAATCCATTTACCAAATTATATATTTTAATATTTAAACACGCAAATAAAAAAAAAAAAGTATAAGGAAGAATTTAAATTAGTCTTTAAAAAAAATCAACTTTACTCATGTGCTTTCATGCATGTTTGCAAAAGAATATAATTATTATTGAATTATAAATTAACTATTTAAAATTAATGAAATTTGTATTCATCTGAATTTCAAGAGGAAAGGAAGTAATCGTAATACTATATAAAAAGGAATACATAAAATAAAACAAAAATTTTTCAAAAGAGATTCATTAGTGTTTGATCACCATTTAATGGCCATATTCAAAAATATTCACTAAATACCTCAACATTCGTTAAAAAGACAAACAAATAAAGATTTGCTTGGAAATAAGTTTTAAAAAACTACATCCAAGAACTAAATTTTCGTCATTACTTATTCCGAAGAATACTCAACTTCATGAGTTGCAGAAAGAACTCAGAACGCCATTTTTTTTACTATTGCGTGTGGCACAGAATAATAAATGTGCAATTATGCATGCACCAATAATCCAATAAGTAATAACAGCTTCAAAATAATATATTTGGGAGAACCACGTCAAGGGGACAATGAAGATGACACTTCCAAATGAGTACCATTGCTTGCCGGCGTTCTTTTCACTCGTCGTTTTTGCATGCTATTAATCATTGTCAGAGGAGTTTTCCAATTGAACGAGTTATAGAATTCGAGTCCCAGGATTACGAGGAGGATAGTTATTACACATCACACGAAAAAACGCCAGAATTTCGAGGAAGTTGGATCTAAAGAATGGATCCTTTGTTTTGCAGAAGTGGGATGTCTCTTATCAAATTTTTGAAGAACTCTGCTGCAGTAATTGCTGAACTTTTTATCTGACAATTGATGTTGTGCTGCCCATGGCATACCGCTTCTGTTGCTTTTAAGTGCTTTCAAATATGCGGAAAGGAATGTAATCTTGGAAAAATACAGTTAGGGGTTTTTATTTTTAAATAAATATTCAACTTTCATTTGATGATAGGGTTTAAATTAATGGAAAAGTTCATCGTCATATCGCAAAATGCATTCAGCTCTCTTCACAAAAACATTGGTGGCTTAATTAATTTTTATATAGAAAAGTTCCCTCGTTATTTGTTTAGTTAAATACAAATTCTTTAATAATCTGCAAGATGTATAGAAATTTTCTTTTGATATGACGGTTAAGTTCATGACAAGTTGCATTTATAAATATAGACTACTTTTCATGATTTTGTATTGCTATGTATGTAAAGTTACTAATCCATATAAAAATTATAGTTACAGTTTAGAGCAATTAAATAATTTGTCCAGGAAATTATTTACTGGATAATAATAAATTATTTGTTGTATACCTTCAGTAATAATATTTTTATTCTCTTTAGTAATATTACTTTATGAGTGTTGTAACATTAGTCTAATCTTCATCTCCATCACCAATGTGGCAACAGCACCAATGTTTATCCAAGACCTTCTGCTCACTGGCAGATTTTGAGAAGAGAGATGTTTTCTTTTTACAGAGTTAGGTTTTCAGCCTTACACCCAACAGGTATATTAGACCGGGACCTACAGTGTAAAGTGGATTCCGACCACTTCAAGCATCTATGGTAAAGCGATCGCCGGGACGAACCCAAAACATGTGGCATCGTGAAGAAGAGCGCTACTCATTCGGCGATCAGTACCCAATATTAGTATAGATAATTATACATGATTATGTATTCTAATAGATAATTATTTTGAAGATACAGCACTTAAAAAAGCACAAAAAAAAAATATGGGAAATTTCAAAATTTGTATAGAAAGAAAGAGTCTAGTCTTGAATGCACTAAATCTGTTTTTTTCTTTGCAATTTACTGCTATTATAAGTTCATGCATGGGTGGAAATTTTTATTTTTACATATTCTTTTGTTATTGTTTTTTTAAAAGATATAAAACAAAAAAATAATATATTTTTCTACTAATTCAATTTGAAATTTTTTATAATTTTAAATAATTATTACTATTCATGCAAAAATTCCTAATCTTCCCCCGTTTTAATAAAATTCTATAATCTATTATGAAATATTTATTGAATCCTGATGGCCGTGTGACTAACGCTTTGGTGCTCGGTGCCGTAGGATTCGAGTCCCAGTAGTGCCATGAAAGTTTAGAATCCACTTTTATGACTGTAGTGTATAGAATTAACAACCCTACCCCGTAAAAAAGAAAACTCTCCTGTCTCGAAATTTTCCAGTAGGCAAACTGCTTTTGGCCCACCGTTGGGGCTGTTGCGCCAATGAAGTAATTTTCATTACGTCTCATAATACTGAGATGTGGTATTAAAGGTTTTATGAAAATAATATATATTTAATTTAATGCACATACACACATATAATACATATACATTTAAATTAGAGTATTAATATTAATAAATTTCGAAATAGAAAAAATACTTTCAGTTAAAGTTATTTCCTCTTATAATAATGACATTTAAATTTTATTTCAAACTATTCATATTTCCCAGAAATTCTGAACATGGGTACTTCCTTAATATAATGAAATTGAAAAGAAATTTATTTGAAAGAATATGTATAGAAATAGAATATTTTTCGTAAAAAATCATTACTTTGTTTTTAAAATTTTTATTATTCGATTTGTGTGAGAAATTAAAATTGTGAGAGAAAGCAAGAGAAACAAGAGAAAAATTTTTCATTCATTAACGTTTTATTTATTACAAAGAAGAAAGTGTGATACACATTTCATTGTGTCAGTAAATAATATAATTTTTTAGTTACGCTATACATTATTTGAATATCAATGAGATTAAAAATTGGAAAAATTAGCATAAAGATAATTAGCATACTAAAGAATTAAAGTCCAAGTTTCGCAAGTTAATATTTCGTATTTTCGTACTCGGCATTAAAGAAAAACTAAATATAATAAAAAAATATTAAAAAATAAACTAGTTCGTTAAATCCAAAATTTGAATAATAAATTAAGTGAATAAATAAGGACAAAACACCGAATAAATAATATCCACCATGCAAATAACTGTCAGTTGCAAAAATTAATTCTAGGTCTTATATTTACTTCCTCAAAAACAAATTATTAATTAAAATGTATTCATAAATTTGCTACAAAAATATGTTACTTTTGACTCTCATAACATTAAGAATTTCTCGCCTTAAATATATTATTAACAATTACATTTAGGAACAATTTAACAATTGCTTATTATTTAGTAACACTGTTTTATTGCTTTTAAAATTGAAAACACAAATAATAACAGAACGATTTTAATTTTTATATAATCCATTAAATTTTAAATTGAGTGAATGCAATATTAAAGTCATTATTGAGAAAAATTATTAAAGTTAAATCCTTTATTCATATTTATGGTAATAAATTTAATTATACGATAACCATTATATGAAATGAAATCAGTTTTAAAAATTAAATACCTATAAACAATATAATTTAAATATTTAATTTCCTGTTAATGACTAGTTGTATATAATGAAGAATGGAATGCAACCTTTAAATTGTTACATTACAATAAGCATTTAAAACAAATCAACTACTATTAAATTTATATCTAGCTCATTAACTATACTTTTATCTTCTATCTACTAATTGCATTCAAATAAACCATTGTTTTAGTTCCTTGAAATCTACGATGCATAATAATTATTAAAGTTGGTAGATTCAAATCTACTAATATTTAAAAAGCATATTTATTGTTTTAAATCTGATTAAAAATTCATTTTAAACTAAGAGCGTTTATTTATTATAGCGTCTACAGTTAAAAATTTGAATTTGCATCAAATGAATCATCGCATTAAAATTTCAAATAAAAATAGACTCGTTATAAATTAGATAATGCATCTTTCATAATTTTTAAATTTATATGAGAGAATTAACAATTGCTCTTGCCATTGTAAGAAATTATTATGTTATAGTTATTACATTATTATACTTTTCGAAATAAAAATTTCTTATACATGAATTTATTTAAATTTTTAAAGGAAGTTAGATTCGATAAATCTAAGGCATAATTTTTAAATTTTGTATAATCTAAATCTAAGCTATAATTTTTTAAATTTTATATAATCTAAATCTAAGGCATAATTTATTATTTTTATTTTGCATGTTATATATAATTCAAATATATCTTAAATTTAAAAATCAAAATATAAAATTTTATTTATTTCAATAATCTGCTTCTATTAGTTTGGAATAAATTATTTATAATTAACCAAACACATCAAGAAATCCGTGAAAACAAAATAGTATTTTATTCAGATACATTTTTAATAAATTAATTTGTAGTTTCTTTTATGCAAATTTAATTGATGCATTAATGTTCATTTACGTTAATAATTTATTTATTCAGATTTTAAGTCGCCATTTCAATTAAGGGTTTAATAGAAAAGCTAATATGAAACTTAAAACAATTTGTTTAAAAATAAATCATTTTGAATTCTTAATAAGTGATATTAATTATATTGATTCTTAGAGATTTTATTGCATCAAAATATCATCTTGATTTAACTTTTAAAATATTTTATTTTATACAATATTAAAATAATTTATTTTCAATAGTCACTGAATTAAATATGAGTTTGGAATAATGAGTAATATGAGATTAAATACTTATCACTGTTTCAAAACAGATTTTGGATTTAATATATTATTCGCTGTAGTTAAATCATCATCACTTTTAATAATGATATTTTAAATACAAAAAGACAGTTTTAAGTTGACTAATTTTTGTATATCTCTAAATTATATGGTTTAAGTTCTAAGAAAAATAATTTAATATTGATTATTTAACAAAGACACATCAAAATAATGAAATAACTTGTTGTTTTGATGTATTATAAACAAAACAACAAGTTATATTTTCTTTATGTGCATTATTATTATTATTATTTTCTAACAGGGGGGCGGGGCGAATCTTTTCTCGATTATGTGTATTATTTAACAAATAATCTTAATTCGTATAACCATCTCAGATGTGCATCAATAATAAAAATAAATGTGTACATTTTTTCCTTTTCAATTTTTTGAGAGCATAAGCAATATTTATTAATTTTTAATTTTAATAACATAAAAAAACATTTATCAAGTTTAGTTTTAATAACATAAAATAACAACATTTATTAAGTATTAACTATTTTTCGTTTTTCTTCGTCTGAAATACATCAAACTGTTAAAGACACGACTAAAGACTTTGACCCAATTTACGAAAATAAAACTATTTTTGATCACAGAAATTGCAAAAGTTTCTTTTAATTTTATAAACTTCTGATTCACATTTTCAACAAATTAAAAACGGTATTTTGCATTGACAGGAAATAGTTTCTCTTTTAAATTGCATAGTGAAGTTTAACTTAGAGCAGTGCGTAAAGAATTGGTACAATTTGCATAGTACAGTACATAAAGAACCATTGCAATTTACTTAGAAACTATGGTTAAAGCTATATCATTATTGGAATCAACTTAAAAATTGAGAAATATAATAGTATGTCTAAGTCACGCTATACATAGATTTTAAATAATTAAGTCGAAGTAGTCATAATTTTAAAACAGAGAATTTCACTGAAAAAAGCATGTGAATTTAAATTCCTCAAGTTTGAGTCCATAATCATTGATAGAACCTTGATTATGGTGAAGCAATGGTAGTTTTTATTTCTGATCAACATTTTAAAAAACCACTAATTCTAATGGAAAGGAAGCCATATTTTTATTTTACAACTCACTGAAAAACAAAACTCGTGCTTTTCAATGGCAATTATCAAATCTTCAACGTTCCGCAAGAATTGCAGAAAATTATTTAACAAAAAACTGTAGCCAAACATAATATCTGACATCAGAAGCTTCATTCATTGAATTTTTTTTTCGAACATAAACAACAACATTTACTAAGTTTTATTTATAACAGCATGAAATAACAACATTTATTAAGTTTATTAATTAATTTTTAATTTTTTTTGTATGACATGCATCAAATTATTAAAGACACTGCTGAAGACTTTGACTCAATTTACGAAAATAAAACTATTTTTGATACAGAAATTGCAAAAATTTCTTTTAATTTTATTAACTTCTGATTCACATTTTCAACAAATTAAAAACGGCTATTTTGCATTGACAGGAAATAATTTAGTTTTAAATTGCATAGTGCAGTATAACTTAAAAAGTGCGTAAAGAATCGGTGCAATTTGCATAGTACAGTACATAGAGAACCATTGCAATTTACTCAGAAACTATGTTAAAGCTATATCATTATTGGAATCAACTTAAAAATTGAGAAATATAATAGTATGTCTAAGTCACGCTATACATAGATTTTAAATAATTAAGTCGAAGTAGTCATAATGTTAAAACAGAGAATTTCATTGAATAAAGCATGTGAATTTAAATTCCTCAAGTTGAGACTATAATCATTGATAGAACGTTGATTATGGTGAGGCGATGGTAGTTTTTATTTCTAATCCTAATGGAAAGGAAGCCACAATTCTTATTTCACAACTCACTAGAAAAACAAAACTCGTACTTTTTCAATAGCAATTATCAGATCTTCATCGTTCCGCACGAATTACAGAAAATTATTTAACAAAAAACTGTAGCCAAACATAACATACGACATCAGAAGGTTCATTCATTCAATTTTTTTTTAAGAACATAAACAACATTTACTAAGTTTTAGTTATAATAGCATAAAATAACATTTATTAAGTTTACATTATTTTTCGTTTTTTTTTTTTTTTTGTATGACATGCAACAAATTATTAAAGACACGACTAAATAAAGACTTTGAACCAATTTAAAGAAAATAAAGCTATTTTTGATCACAGAAATTGCAAAAATTTCTTCTCATTTCATTAACTTCCGACTCACATTTTCCACAAGCGCTATTTTGCATTGACAGGAAATAATTCAGATTTAAATTGCATAGGGCAGTATAACTTAGAGCAATGCGTAAAGAATCTAAGCAATTTTGCATAGCACAGTACATAAAGAACCACTACAATTTATTTAGAAACTATGGTAAAGCTATATCATTATTGGAATTAGACATACTATTATATTTCTCAGTTTTTAAGTCACGCTATATATAGATTTTAAATAATTAAGTTGAAGTAGTTATGTTAAAACAGAGAATTTCATTGAACAAAGCATGCGAATTTAAATGCTTCAAGTTAAGACTATAATCATTCATAGAGCATTGATTATGGTGAGGCAATGGTAGTTTTTATTTCTGATCAACATTTTAAAAATCTCTAATCCTAATGGAAAGGGAAGCCACAATTCTTGTTTTACAACACACTAGAAAAACAAAACTCGTGCCTTTTCAATAGCAATTATCAAATCTCCATCGTTCCGCACGAATTACAGAAAATTATTTCCATAGAAAAAACAACAAACCTATAGTCAAAGATAACATCCAACAGCAGAAGTGGAAGAAGGTTCATAACCAAAAAAGGATTTATATACATATAAAACCCATCAAAACTCAAAACTGTGAAGAAAAAAAAAAAGTATTCACGATATAGACAAAGGTGAAATTTCACGTGGCAGATAGCCACTATAAAAACGCAGAAGCTCAAAAAGTGCTTGAAAAGAAAAGGGGTAGGGGGAGAACCAGATGATATTTTTCCGATCAAACTATCTATTAGTTCCGTTTCAATTGAACTGAATGACCGGATCTACGGCATGGTCACAGGATCCAAACTTATAATCTGCCTCATGAGTGACAGATGTAGACTATGATTAAGTTAGAGGCTGACTTTTATCTTGATCGCTGCTGCTTGGTTTTCTTAAAAATTCGAACCTGTCACTTCGTGGTGGATTCGTCTCCACCCTTTTTGCCGAATTCGTAAAGATTCGGTTCGTCCATTGTTTGCCCATTCAATGGTGTGAGTGAACATTGCTTTTTTTATATTAATGGCGTGATGTGAGGTGGGTAAAAAAGCGGATGATGAGCATGCGTTGGAGGTTTCGTAATCTGTTTGCAACTTTGTGTCAGGGAAGATTTGCCATGGGTAAGGTAAAGACGTTCCAGCTCTGACAGTTGATACAACTAAACGATGCTTTTCAATGTAAAAGTACTTCATTATTGCCGTAATATTTAATTATAGGGTTTTAAATAGTATGAATTTTATCATATAGAATAGAGTCAAAGAAAATAGTACTAATACGAGATAAAGGTGGTTATAAAATATTTTACTAAAACGTACAGTTATATCAAAATAATTTCTTTGAAAATCATTCATACAAACTATGAAAGCATTATACAGGTTTGACAAGTCCTTTGCACAAACCAAATTAAACCAATTCCAAATAAAAATCAACTTTTTACCAATCAAATAAAAATTTTTAAGAAAACCAAATTAAAACTTTTTCCAAATCAAATGAAATTTTCACGAAACTAAAATTTTATTAACAAATTAATACTTGTACATGTGTACGTTTATAAAGACATACGAGTATTGAATATGTGCGTTTAAATATGTATTTCTTTATGAGCAATGATGTACTGGTATGTGTAAAGATGCTTACTAAAAATATAAATGAATCCTCAACTGCAACTTCATATTTATTTAAGTATGTATGCATATGCATTTGCAAGCATGTATACATTTGTGGGTTTACCCATGTTTGATATACATATGCGAATTAATGTTTCTATATGTTTCTGTAAATATATATCTATATGCCAATGTGTATGTATGCTTACGTTTACACGCGTGTGTGTGTGTATATGCGAATGTAAATGCATATATGTTTGTGTGTGGGAATGCTTGTTTATATGTGTATGCATGTTGTTTATATGTGTATGCATGTGGTTGTGTTTTGTATGTTGTAAGTGGATAAATATGCACGTGTTTGTGCTCGAATATGTATAAGTCCTTGAGCACGTATGTATTTATGCTCGTATGTTTGTGAATACGCGTATATGTACCTGAATTCGTGCATGTGAATGCTCATACACATATGTGTATATATATATATATATATATATGAGCACGTGAATATATTTAAGTGTATGTGCGTGCGTGCAAGTGTATGCATATAAGTACATGTGTATGTACTTGTATGTGTACGTGTATGAATGTGCTTACGCATGCGTATGTATATGCATTTGTATAGTCATGTACCCGTGTACATGTGCTTACACAAATGTGTGTATGTGCATCTGAATTCATCTGCATGGACATACATGTGTATGTGCTTGTGCATATATGTGCATGCGCTTAATGTATAAGTATGCGCGTGTTTACGTGTATTTATGTTCATGAGCATGGTGCACATACATGCACGCACATGTGTATGCATATGCATGTTTGTCTATGGGCTTGTGCATCTTTGTATGTCCATGGATTTGCATATACATGTGTTTGCGAATGTGTCAATGTGTTTGCATGTACATCTATATATTTGTATGTACATACGCATGCATTAGTTTTATGCTCATGTGTGTGTGTATGCATATATGTGCATCCATTGGCCCATATGTGCATGCATCGGTATGAATGGGCATGCATATGTCCGTATGCATCTGGATTAGTGTGAGTGTGTTCATGTGTACATGTACGAAAATATGTGTGAACACGTATTTATGTACGAAAATACACATAAATTTCACAAACACGAGTCTATATATATAAATAATATATATATATATATATAGACTCATGTTTGTGAAAATTGTAACACCATGAAGGAATCGTCATAATTGAATAAAATTTAATACACAATTTAGGGGTAGTGGTACAAATAAATAATTAAATGTTCAAAGCAAACAAACAATAACAAGAGATCTGAATCAGTATTTTGTGTAGCCACCACGCGCCGCAATAAGTGCTGCTACACGACGTGGCATGGAGTCAAATAAATTTTGAATGGAAGAAGGAAGAAGCTGTACATGCCGCGTTGCAAAGAAGGATTGAACAGTCCCTAGCGATATGAGGGCGGGCATTGTCCTGTTGAAATACAGCGCCTGGCAAGCTTTGAAGGAAGGAACAGCTTGGGGCTGTAGAACTTCACTGATGTACCGGTTGCTGTTCAGATTGCCCACAATTCTTAGCAATTGAGATTGTCCATGATATGCTATGGCACCCCAGACCATAGCGTCTGACACGAATGCGGCCATCATGGTACCACAAATTAAAGCGGGATTCGTCAGAAAACACGACATGCTGCCAATCAGCACGCCAGTCTCTATGCTAAGCTGCCCATTGTAGCCGCAGGCGGCGATGGTTTAGCGTGAGAGGGATCCTGTAGAAAGGAGTCCTTGCGCGCAGTCCACGCTGCAGCAGACGTCTACGAATTGATGAAGCACACAATGAAACACCTGTAGCTATTGACCACTGTGCTATATATAGTGTGTGTGTATTTATATACAAGGTGCATGAAACGTAAATTTAAAACTACAAATTTAAAATATACAGTGTTTATATATATATATATATATATATATATAATTTATTCCCGCACATACAAACATATATTGGTTTTAGTTTTAGAAATTCTGGCAGAATTAAAATGTGAAAATTATATATGTTATAATAGTATATATATGTCACATGTAGAAACTATTCAGTTTTTCAGCTTAGAGTTAACTTTGATTTGTTTATTTTATTTCATTTCAATTCAATTCAAATCCCTACATTTTTTGAAAAGCAAATTCTACTATCTATACAGAAAAAGTTTTGGAAAATTCTAACAGAATTAATGGCACGAGTAGAGGAAGTAAACAATTATTATTAGATGTATAACAATTTTTAATCAAAAGACTACTGAAAAACTACATCGGAAAGAAATGTTTACAAGTGGTATAAACAGTTCAAAGGCAGAGAACGCGTTGAAGACGAAGAGCCCTCTGGTCGACATTCAATCTCAACAGACGAAGCTCACGTCAAAAAAAATTAAAGATTTGGTGCTTGCAAACCGTCGATTTACAATTAGAGACCTTGCTGCTGATGTTGGAATTTCAAAAGAATCGATAAGAAAAGTACCAAACAAGTCAAATGTCGATTGGTACCGAACACACTGAATGCGCCAGTTCACACTGCATTAATTCTTCGTGAGCTTATCGCCAAAAATGAAACCCATATCGTTTTAAAGCTACCGTATTCACACCATGCGACTTCTGGCTATTCCCTAAACTCAAAAGACCACTCCGGGAATACAGTTTTGAGTCGATTGAAGAGATTCAACGTGAATCGCAGCGTGCTTTTGCAAGCCCTCCCTGCTGATCTCTTTTTAGTATGCAAGGAGGAGTTGGCATAAGTGCATTGTGTCAGCAGGGGATTGTTTTGAAGGCGATGAAATAAATTTAGAAGAATAAATAAAGAGTTTTTGAAAAAAAAATTTTGCCTTACTTTTGGGCACAGTAGTATATGAAGAATTAGATAAGAATAGAGAAAAATGAATTAAAATCGTGAACATCACTTTCTTATCGAAATCACACCCAAAATCGAACTGTCAACAAAAAATATTTCGTAAACAACTTAGAAAGGACTCTCACTTATTACCGAGAACTGTTTTCTTTAAAAACAAATCCTTTTTTTTCGGAGAATATAAAACAATAGAGACGGGCTGATGAGGAGGCGGGAAGAGTGGATGAAAAGAAGCAAAGCACATATATATCTATATACACAAGTTGGAATCCACACCGACTTTTCTGTTGTTGAAATGTTCGTGCGAAGTTCGAAGCGAACAAGAAAAGGGAAAAATCCGTACGAGAGAGAGGGAAAAAAAAGATATTTTCCCTCGAGATTTTTTGGCGATAGATCTGATGAGAGTGAAAGTAAACACAAGCTTTGAAAAGAACAGAGTAAAATAAAGGAAGCTAGACCGAGGAAATAGAAAAAAAGACAGCAGAAAAAGAACATACAGTATAGAGGCCGACTTTAACTATCTCTAACAATGGCGAACTGCGTTTCAACAAAAGACATGTTAGGCTTAGAAAAGCGTGCCAATGATCTGACTCTTTCTGACCACGTGGGAGTTGAGTTGCTTTCTGTCTACTTTACCAATATTTATTATTTTTATTATTATTGTTGCTGTTGTTGTTGTTGTTGTTATTTCCAGTATTATGATCTGACTGCATGCTTTTGTTGGGGGAAAAAATGGAGAAAATGGTCTCTCTGCAATCAAATTCGTGGGGTTTTTTTTGCTGCTGTATCAAGCAACCATTCTCTGTTAACGAACTTCGTTCTGGTTCTTGAATTATTGTTGGTGTTCTTTTCGGGAAATACAATGAAGTAACATAACATAATATTATTTGTTTCGTCGACAAGGATAATAATCGACGAATACTTTGTGGTAATTTTCTGATGTTCTGTTTAGTATTTATCGAGAGTTCCCGAGGACAAAAACACGAAAGGAGAGTTAATGTTGAGTTTGGAATAGTTAGATTTGTTGACTTTACTTATCGAAAGTGCAAATTAATATTATGCATAAACAATGGAAGTATTTTATTTATGTTGAATGCTATTGTTTATTTTCAAATATTTTGTAGAACATAACAATATATTTGAAAACAGTATATCATATAAAGGAACAGAAAAAAAAACTTTTTGAAAGTAGTTGGAAAATCCAATGATTTAATGTCGCCGTTTGTGAAAACAAAAACTGGTTAGTTAGTAACTGATGAACTGTTTCAAAAAAATCCATAATATATAATTTAAAAAAATAAAAGAATAATTAGTATACAAATTGAGAAAATTGCTATATGTTTTCATAACTTAAAATGTTTTTAGTTCTTTTTTATACAATAAGTACATTTTATGAATGTCTATGAATTAAATTATGTTACATACACAAAGTAAAAAAAAAAAAAGTTAAAAGATATAGTATACAGAGAAATTTTGTTTTGACCATCAAATACTCATATGATTAAATGTTGATCTTCAATGAATGAATAATTGAGCTCCAAAGCTTACAGACAGTATGTAAAAGTAGAGAAAATCTACTTCTATATTTCTTTCCATCTCCATTCACCATGCTCACTTTTGACTATATTAAGGCTTTGAATACAAGTTCGCGCCAAATATAAGAATATTACAAAATTTTTTAAGAGAGGTGCAATACTCAACATTTGGGTTGCCTTCTGTGGTTAAACAATGTCAGAACAAAGCGAGGACAGAACGTGAGTCAGAGAGATAGAGAGCGTCAAGGTTTTTCTTATAGCACCTAATCGTTATTATCAACGATACATACATCCCATAAATTAATGATAGCATGGACCATTGATAGAAGAAGAAATCTGATTGAATTGCGAACTCTTGGCTGTACACACTTAATAAGTGTTGCTGGGGTAATTCGTCACAGAAAATCACTGGCTTTAAAAAAAATTGCTTTCAATGATGATTCCCACTTTGAATCGATCAAGATAAACAAAGAAATGTCCAGACATTGAAATAGTGGTTTGGTGCAAACACGACTGTTTCCGATGCTTAGTCCAACAGCCAAGATTGTTGGTCTAGAATGCCATTTCATTTGATAGCCGAACCTGTTTGACGTCCACTATTGATATCAATACGGAACAGTGGCTTGACAATATAATTCCATTCTGTTGACCTTTTCCATCGCTATACCTCATGTTTACACTCCCCCTTTAGGCTCGAGGATGAGCAGAGGAAGAAATGGACACACTAGATGCTGCCCCTGGGGATATACGTTCAAAATTGTTTGGTTCATGTCACCCACATAATTCTCATAAAGAGGCGATCGAGCCACACAGTTACGGGGTATGGTATAATCATAGATGAATTCTCTATGTATTAAAACTATATGCTTTCAAACAATAAAAAATTAATAACACGTTAGCATTTAAACAGTTTCGGTAAGACGCCATTCATCAACGACTACATTACTTATCTCCATTACCAACATACAGAAATGTAATGTACCAAATTACTAAGCAATGTGCAAATCCATGAGTTGTAATGAGGAGTGAACCAAGTGTGCAAGATTGGAAGATCAACAGAACGAAACGATAATATCAACAAATCACAGTTCTGTATGAATATCACGTGTGGAGATCAATATCAGGTTTGTCAATCAAATGAAATGAATGTACCAAATTACTGAGTAGTGATGCTATCTATAGTAAAAGAAGTTAACAGTAATTAGCAAAAAGTAGATATGAATTCTACATAATAATAATAGTAATCTATATTTTAATAACAAAAATCCGAGGTCATATCTTCTATGCTCATTGTTTTTGCGCTTTTCGAACAGGTGCCACAAAACCATTCAAGATCTTGCGGATTTAACTCGACAGTTGGCGAGAATTTGGCCATGAATTCCTCAGGAAAGACTACTACCACCCACTCTATGAATTAATGATAAAAATCAGGGCAGCTTGCATAATTGTTAATGGCGTACAAACACCTATGTATTGGTTTTGCTATATATAGCTATATCTTCTAAATAAGCAAATATATTCCACTGATAACTTTTCATTTTCTACAGATAAACATTCCAACTTCCTACGATTTTCATCCAAGGAGGATCATATCTCCTCTGTGCATCGATTTTATTTCTGTCTTAGAATATTTAAAAAAAAAAAAAAATTTGTTTATAAAATTCATATAGAAGTTATACAGAATTAATATATGATTCGTTCATTCATGAACCAAGAATTTTCACTTGATGATTCAATTCATTAAATTATCATGATGAAAAGTTGATTAAGCCAATCAGAACAGCTCGTTGATTGGTTTATCGAGCTTAATCTATAATCCAAAAAGTTAACGGTTCGCTCAAACTAAAAAGTTCACAAATTCATACTTCAAATGTAAAAAGAAATATAGGCATTGCGCATTAAATCCCAATGGAAAAAATAATAAACTGAGGTAAGAAGTATCAGATTAATTCATCTAAATTTTCATTATATAATTTGTCTATTTTTTGCATTGAAAAAAGATAACAAGTGAAGGTCACTTTAAATAATATCACATTTATAATAAAAAATCTTACCATGAACAATATTGACAAGTTTTCCGATGATTACCCAAAAGGAATCTGCAACACAATTAAATTCCAAAAAATTATTAATTCTTCCCGTCATCCTTTGTACGAGACGAAAATTTGAAAAAGAATGATTAAAATGCTGTTCAAATTCATCGATCAGTTGCGGCTACAGTGAAGAGCAAATCAAGTGTGAGGAAATTATTAAATAAAAAATGGCTTACCCTATGGTACGTGATCAACGATTCGTGAAACACCGCTTAACCGGAAATGAAGCATTTTGTCAATAACTGGGGAAAAGAATTTAATTTTGGCCCAGGAAGGAACTGGAAAGGGAGACCCTTCCGATAATTATTAAAAAAGAAATTCGTGGATATATGGTCACTAAACCATAGATCATCGGCTGTCTTTTTCTGTGCCCGATCAATTTGCTCAAAAGAGGACATTAATTTTAATATCAAAAGGTAGGAAGAGCTTGTCAATCTTGTGAGCTATTAAAAACTTCGTTTGACATGGACAAATCATTCAACCATATCGTATCGTTCAGAACTTCGTAAAAAGAAGGGACTAATTTTCTGATCGATGCATTCATTAATCGATGGAAATGATTGAAGATTCAATTAACTATCACTAAACTATCTGTTACTAGATTCATACGTTATATTGTATCAAATCTAATAAGAAAGCGTATTTTCATAAATGCATCTTGTTTTCAGAATGACGCTGCTTTTGTTTCTAAGTAAATAAATAATTTGAATAGAGTATATTAAATTGAAATATGTTCTAATTTATAACATATTTATTAAGATAAAATATTATTGTTTAACACTAAATGAGTATTTATTATTAATTATTTGAATACATATATTTATAGCACTGAATAAATAGAATATCTATGAAATAAATGAAATATTTTGCATAGAATATATTTTTGGTTATCGGCTTTTAAAAAAAACGCGTTCTATGACTGAAATTTTCATGAATTTTTTAGTGTTTATTTTTAAATACTCCTATAATTTATTTTAATCTTAATATATTCATGCATTAATACAAAAAATACGTTGACTAATTATTTATGTCTGAGTGTTATTTATTTATAGTTATACATACAGAGTGATTATAATTAAAGTCCCACTTTTAAGGCTGCACAAAGAGCCACTCGTCACGAGAAACTGTATGGGATCAAAAAAAATAAAGTTCCACCAATTTTTTCCTTGCCGTGGTGGATTTTCTTTCTTGCCTTGGTGGATGGGCTTTCCACAACTGTTGAATGACTTGGAAGTCATTTTCCGTCGAAAAACGAAATAATCAAGCACATTGAATACGACAGTTGATTTAATGAGCAACTCATGCCAAATACGTTGCAACTGCGATTCAAAATATCACTGGCAGTCGAATTCACTTTTTTTTATGTCGCTTACAGAGCTATATATTAATACACTTTGGAACATTTTTCAAGTCGTACCATTATCGCCTTCTTCAAGTACCTTCAGTTCAAATTTTGAACTCATTGTGATGGGTGGCTCTTTTTTTTTTAAGTCGCCTTTTTCGCCTTTTAAAAGTGGGACTTTAATTATAATTACCCTGTATATTTACAAGCTCTGGCGCTCAGTGTCGCAGGTTTCGAGTTCCGTCGGTGCCATAGGTGTTTTTAGTGGTTCAGAATCTACTTTAAATCGTATTTCCTAAATATATATGACTAATATAGTATAATGACTAATCGTGTTTCCTATTATATATGTCTAATATGACCTTAGAGGAACGAAAAGAGTTGGGTTGGGCGAAGGTCGAACACACCTACCCTGTAAAAAAGAAAACATCGCCTGTCTCGAAATCTGCCAGTAGGCCCTGGCCTTGGCCCACCATTGGGATGTTGCGCCAATGATGATGATATATTTACAAACCGTGAAAAAATGAGTTATAAAAATAAATATTCATTACAATAATTTTCGCCAATCTTGCGACTGTAACAATTATAGCTTTTTAAAACTATAACAGTTTATAGTTTCGTTACAAATTACTTTATTTTATTTTCTGAACAAAGCACTAGAACTGTTAATTTCAATGAACAAATTTCATAAAAAAAAAAAAAAAAAAAGAAAAAAAAAAAAAAAAAACAGCAAACACATTTAAAAGCAATTACGTGATAACTATAACAAAAATCAACAACAGGAAATGGAGATTAAAAATAAACTATTTCACTATTTATTCAAATAAAAGGTTAACGTTTTTTTAAACCAAATCATGCCAAATAATTATTCTAAATTAAAAGTATTAGCAAAAAATATTATATTAATTTTTATACAGTTTAAATGCTATCAAAAAAACACGTTCATGATAAAAAGAAAAACAATTTATTTTATGAATTTTTAAAAAAAAACAAGACTGTTGTCCATCATTTATGTATGTGGTAAAGGATAGAGAAAAAAGGGAGGGCATAAAGGGCACCCACAGACACGGCGAATTGTGCATTCGCTGGTGCCATGACCAACGAGACAGTTGTGCAGCGAAGCGAATGTCATACATTCCACCACGTATTAATAAATCAGTGAAATGATATTTTAATGCGATTTTCCATGCTCCACGGGAACTCTCCATTCTGGCAAGTTACGGTTTACAGTACACGTCTCTCCACGCTCTCGAACACCTTTCGCTTGAATTATTGTCGAAGTGTTTTTCATCTTTCAGGTACGGTCGCATATAATATTTCATGCCGTTATTTATTCATAAATTGGGTGTTCAGAAAAGTAGAAAGTCAAGTTCCTCTCTTGGTTTTGGGCGCAAGAACGGTTTTTCGGTCTATAGGGTTTTTCGCTGCATGTTGTTGTTAATGGAAGTCAATGACGGGTATTCATGAAACAATCGGCCTCGAACAATCCACAGTTACTTTGTTACTAATTCATATTGCGCTGTTGTAATAAGTGTCTTATAAGTGATTAACTTTAGATCTCTTGAAATAGTTTTTCATAAAGGTCTATAATACTTTATATCACTTAATACCTTAAGCCATTTAAGATATTACAATTTCTTCAACAAACCTTCATAAAAAATTCAATAATCATGTAATTAATGTATTTATTTAATAGCTCGACTAGTGAAAGTAATGACTTGAAATCGTATTATGAAAAAAATTCATAATACTATTGTATCAAAAGTAAAACCAATTTTCAATTTAAAATTCCGGGATTATGGAATTTACATTTTTCTTTCTTTTAGGTTGCTGGCACTGTCTTTGACGTCTGTGGAAATTTGACGTTACGAAATTGTTTAAGTTACGCTTGGCTTTGTAAGACGCTAAAACTGACTCCGGCGATTTTTGAAATGTCTGAATTATTTAAGCAAAGAACTTGCATTCAATTTTGTTAACAGAAACGCATAGAATGTTGCAGAAGGCATTCGGTGAGCATTCCTATATCGGAAAGAAATGTTTAGAAGTGGTATAAACAGTTGAAAGAAGGCAGAAAGCGTTGAAGACGAAGAGCGCTCTGGTCGACCATCAACCTCCACCGACGAAGCTCACGTCCAAAAAATTAAAGATTTGGTGCTTGCAAACTGACGATTTACAATCAGAGACATTGCTGATGATGTTGGAATTTCAAAGGATCGGTCAATTCCATTTTGGACCTTGAATGCGTCCAATTTCGATTGGTACCGAAAACACTGAATGTGGCAGCTCACTCTGCATTGATTCTTCGCGATTTTTTCGCCAAAAATGAAACTCATGTCGTTCCACAATCCTCGTATTCACAACCTGCAACTCCTGGCTGCACCCTAAACTCAAAAGACCACTCGGGGATACCGTTTTGAGACGATTGAAGAGATTCAACGTGAATTGTCGCTCGCTTTGAAGCCCATCCCTGCCGATGACTTTTTAGCATGCATCGAGGATTGGAAAAAAAGTTGGCATAAAAGCATTGTGTCCGGAGGGGATTACTTTGACGGCGATGAAATAAATTTGGAAGAATAAATAAAGAGTTTTTGAGAAAAACAATTGGTCTTACTTTTTGGGCACAATAGTATATGGTGATAAAAACTGCTGTTTTAATACTCATATAATTAATGTATTTATTTCATAGCTCGACTAGTGAATGTAATGAATTGAAATCTGTGAAAAAAAAAAAAAATCAATAATATAGTATATGGGGATAAAAATTGGTGTTTCAAATAGGCCTAAAGTAAACTGTTCGCGTTTTTACTGACTCTTCGTAAACGGTTGATGGTTTTTGCTAATCTTATGAAAAAGTAGCATTATATAAACTATTTTTTTTATATTATCTCTGATAAAAGTTTCAAATATTTTTATTTTATTGTGGGTCTAGAAAAAGCTTCCCTGATTACAGAAAAAAAAAAAAATTTTGGTCACGCATGATAATTTAGTCGTTTTTTTTTTAGACAATTTTATAGATTTTTTTTTACTTTTGAATTATTTTTCAAAAGCCTATATCAGTCGAAAATTTTTTTTATGAAGTTATGTTTTTATTTTACCAAACTGTAATTACATATAGAAAATATAATATTCCTTTGCATAAAATAACTTTAAGAAGATATCATGTATTGGAAAAGTAATCATGTTGGACGGACGTTGCGTTTTTGAAGCCTTTTGTAACTTGTCTAAAAATAATTTCTTTCATTTTTCAATTTTTTTCGCTTAATTTGACTCTTACTAGTACAAAAATTTTATTCATTTCTTTCAAGTGAAAAAAAGGTTTGGTTCTTAATAGGTTAAATTTAAAACTGCTTCATTTTTATGTAACTAGATAAAATTAGGCATAATTTATTCCTATTACTTTTTATAAATGTTTTTAGTTTCTATTTACCTATGGGCTCTCTTACCTTTGATGGCGAAATCGAAACTATTGTTGTGGATATTCAACAACTGTCTATTCGTAGCCACTTCTTTAAAATCAGTCATATTGTCTGACTCCAAGAGGGAACTTCAAACCCTTTTGAATAATCAAAATAGTTCCCAAAGAATCTTGGACTGTAGGCCTTTGTTTAAGATTACTAACCTGTGGCACACAGAATATCTTTCCAATGGATTCCAGTACACTGTGGAATTATGGGCAAGGAAACAGCTGATATACTGACTAAGAAAGGAACTTTATTAGAGCAACGCATTAATTGACATCTTTCATTTCATGCGGCTAAATTGTTTAACTTGACTCTTAAGAAAAATCTTAAACAAGATATGATTCAACACACTATAGATGAAGAGAGAAGGAGGATTCTGGGGGAAGACAGAACTATCCCCAGTTTTCCAAGACAGCGGTGGATCTATTTAGACATTTGACTGTTTCTGACTGCTTACGGAACAACCTCTATAGAATTGGAGTGGTGGATTCTCCAAACTGTGCTTTGAGTGATTCTAGTCGGCCTATGACTTTTGAACATTTAAATAACCGTGATGCACTTTCTTTGTATGAGAACATGAACAAAACGGACTGGAGAGCCTGTGAACTAGTGTCTTTGTCGTTAATGTTCGGCTTTTATAAAATAAATAAATAAATATTTCATAAATGCTGACACCGAATAACCAATAATAATGATATTTTGAAAACCATTAAGTTTTTAATCGCTATAAATGCAAAAATATCTGTATGAATGTATGGTGAGAAGAAATACCAATATGAAGCATATTTTTTGAACTCTTCACAATCTATATCAGGAATCAAAAATTCGATATTTTAATTGCAAACTGAAATATTTTTCTCATCAGAAGTGACGGATTAAGAATCTCTGTCTTTGTTATCTTTCAAAGTGGGGCCTTATTATATAATAATTTGTAAATTCTATAACAATGATCATAAAAAGAAATGTTTATAAATATCTGTCTCAATTTGAATATATATGAATGCGTGAACATTAATTTATAATGCAATACACGAAACATTTAGATAATACATGACATAATCAAGATATTATTTTTTAAAAAAACCTTTGGCGCTAATTAATCTGTAGGAGAAGACGACAGTCTGATCGTAGGCATTTTTTTTCCAGCTTTGGCTCTAAATATAAAAATGTGATCGCTGTTTCTTGCATACAGTGTTTTATGCGACAAAAAAAAATTATTTCAGAGGATTTTCGTTTAGTTAAACACGTGATATTTCTTTAGAGCTCGATGCCGCGTAAGTGCATTAATTCTGCTATCAATGCGAAGAAGAAACTTTTGAAGCTCAAAAAATGTTCCATCACTCTTTTTAGTGAAAAAGACATAAGTGAAAGTGAAAATCCTTAGTGAAGTGAACTCGTTTAGTGAAAAAGACATATCACCTTTATTACGGAAACAAAATTAGAGATCAACACAAGCCATGGTCTATATATACATATATACTGTAATTCTTATTCCATGTGGCTATGAGGCAAAAATAAAATGATAATGCCATTTGGCCTTCCTATTCTTTGAAGGGAACAAAGTAATCGCATAAATGACTGCTACTTCAGCATGGTCAAACACTCTTCGTGGAGGAAGGAGAGGAGAAAAAAGTGGAAAGTGCAGTACCCAAATGTCATCTGCTATGCGACCAATTCCCTATGGTGAGGGGTTACCCATTCCGAAACTCTAAATGAATTTTTCATTGAATCATGGGGAGATCAAGAATCAATTTCATGTGATGCTCTATAATCTTCTTCAACATAATGATGATGCGATGCCAAGAAGACAGCTCAAGGTATATAACAAGATCTTCTTGATCTATATCAAGAAGATCTTGTTATATATCTTCAGCTGTCCAAGGCTAAGGAAGACATCGAGATTTAGAAAATGGAGCTGGAAGATAGATGTCTGGGTGACTTCGTTTCACAATCGTCGTGAGCAATTTTTGCCTTATTTTAAACAGGAAAATGTCTTGTTTTTGTTCTGACGTCACTGACGAATCTCAAAATATAATGTGGCCCTTCGCAATGGCAGCTATTGACTCAAAACAAGTCTCAAAACCGCGTTGTTGCGTAATAGAAATCAACTTCCATCCATTCCATTTCATTCAGACATTGAGACATTCAGACAAGTACAGCTAGAATAATTGTTCTATAATGATTGTTCTTCTCATGATCTTCAATTAGGACATACGAAGTATAGTCGCTTTTCACGTGAAAGGACACAATAAAACCAAAACTTTCCACTATACAAAAAAATAACTGCTTACTAGAAAAGAGACGAGACATTGAAAGAGAAGATTGTGCAAAATCCACAATTACAGAGGAAAAAAAAAATTACCACCCATGCTTATAAAACTTGGCTTTTACAAAAAAAAATGTGATAGATTTAAGAATTACAATTTAATTTTTTTAAATATATTCATTTTGATTCAAATTTTAGCGTTTTTAAAAAAAAATTTTTTATTAGAAAACAACCTTACCTTTTTAATAATTGTAAATTTTTTACTTAATCCTTTAATTTCCCAACTTCTGCAAAATTCCGTCCATTATTACCCAATCAATAGGTGCTTAAGAAAGCATTCTAATTCGAAGAAATAACATTGTGCTCAGAGGAAAATATTGAATGACTTACTTTTTCCACGCGCTAGTTTCTCTAAAAATCCCTTTCTTACTTGACATTTTACATCCGAGGGTTAAAAAAGTAGCTGAGAAAAGTGCTTGATTTAATTATAAAACCTGATTAAACTCATTTTTTATTCCCATCGTCCTTTTTATCTTGGCCATTTATTTCTCTTACGAGGTTCGGACTTGGGGAATGAAATAATTAAAAGATGAGCAGGAAATTGTTTCGCAGAGAAAAGGGAATTTCTATAAACTCTCGGGAAAATGGTTAGGGTCTGTGGTGATAAAGGAAAAGGGAATGTGTTGGATACAGACAATCATAAATTTCGAAACGAATTCCGGACAACTGAAGGGAGAATAAGAGTTTAAAGGATTTTTGAGCGATTATAGCGGCCAACTGATTATTCTCTTACGATAATTACTTTCAACAAAGGTAGCACTTTGTTACTTTCTAGAATAGCTGCAGATATTGTGCGAGAATAGGTTATTTGTTATTCACGCTTTCGTTAGAATTTTCTTCAATTAAGCTTTGGTTCTCTTATTTAGGAAATACCACCATTTTCTCATAACCTCAGACCTTTCATTTGGTACATCTTTTTCTGAACATGGTCATTACAATAAATGCAATCCTTTCTTTCCGTTATAAAAAAAAAACATGAAAACTCATCACTTTATCATACTTATAGAAGCACTAAAGTTGAAATCCAATTTGATTTGCCAATTCTAAGGATGATTACTCAAATTAATGATAAAGATTTGAATGAATTAAATAAACAGCTAACCTGAAGGCAACGAAGTATGTTGACAAAAGCATCTTTAATTTAGTTTTAGTTTATCGAGAGAAGAATTCCGATAACGATGTACATGTTTAATTCATTTGAAATCATTATCAAAATGAATTGTTAACATTTATTGAATTGTCTGCAAACGATTTTTGCTTAACTTTGGATTTTCTCTATTGCATCTTCTCCAAACTTTACAATAAACAAGATCTTTCTATTTTTACTATACAAAAACAAAAGAAATAACCAAGTTCATTAATTGAATAATGCTTTAAAATAAGTTTCAATTACGATTATTATAATTATTACTGGTTTTACTTCTTTAGAACATAACATATTTTAACATAATCTTGGATCATCCCTGGTCCATTTTCACCCTAACTTGCCCTTATAATAAACGAGATCCTTCCGTTGTCCGATGCTAGAAATATAGCATATCTTCAATAGCGCAACAACCCAAGGGGGAGGGGGAGGCTATCTGCCAACTGTCAGATTCCGAAACATGAGATGTCTTCTTTTTACAGGATAGGGCCGTCAGTCGAACGTTCTATAGTTATTTTAAACCAGGACCTACGATTTAAAGTGGATTTCGAACCTGTACAGACATCCATGGCACCTCCGGGATTCGGACCCGAAATCTATAGCACCGAGCGCCAGTCACTCGGCCATCAGGCACCAGTATAGCATATAATCAGTCAGCATATTATTATTATTATTTAAAAGATGCTTCCAAGTAAAAATGCGTTTATACGTCCACTAAGATCTTTGGTTTAAAAGTAGCAGTATTTTTATTTATAGACATTTCTTTGGTAAAACTTTCACTATTACAATAAGTGTGATTTTTTCTGTTTCATCATATGATAAATAAGAAAATTAAATTGGTTATCCAAAAATTACTCCGAAATTATAAAGTCAGCTATTTTCGATTAGAGGATGCTTAATGGGATGAATTACTTTGGTGTTTTCATTAGGGTAATTGCACAAATTTATTTAAACGTCCTAGAAATAGATAGTAAATGTATTATAAGTAAAGTCACTGATTTTCACCATGGTTGTATTGCGAAAAATACAACCAAATTTTTGTCAATATAAGTCAGATTTTGTAGGGAAAATTAAGGTTTCCTGAAGGGTAAGAAAAATAAACCAAGTTAATGGGAAAAATGTTTAAAAAAAAAAAGCTATAGTTAAAATTCTTAAAAATGCTAAAAGGCAGACAATTTTACTTAAACACCTAAAAAACACGGCATTACATATAGCAATTAGAATTATGTGACATACACTATTACGTTATGTAATTGTTTGAATAGATACTTATTTTGCAAGTATAATTTTTTTTTTTTTTTTTTTACCTACTTTCATGTGTGGTTCTCAATTTGGCGATTTTCTAACTTTCATAGTGAATGGATTCCCATCTCTTTCTTCCTTTTTTGCATACCGGTTTAAATAATTGGATGAGGTGAAGATTCGAACTTGCATCTACATTTTATTTCTTATGTCAAGAATTTTGATAATACTGTGTTATTATTTAGCGCAATATCGAATATTAACTTTTTTTTCTTCTAATGTAGTTGGCAAACACTTAGACAATTGTCTTTGTGCAAGCGCTGCACCGACATTACTCACTTAGCACTACCCAGAAGATGCGTGTAGCTTGAAGATAAGCTACAGACGAGGAGTAACAATACCCCGCAACACTCTACGATCATGTTAGACTGGAAGCTACGGTTTAAAGTGGATTCCAAACCACTACATGATTCAAACTCGAAACCTGTGGTACAGAGCGCTAGTCGGCCATACAGGCCCCTCGAATATGAACTAATCTCTGCAAATTTTACAAGAGACAAAAAGGATGAAAATTTATGAACAATGAAACGATAAATAGTTTTTTTTTTTTTTTTTTTTTAACTGAAATTCGTTCAAAAGTCATCTGTATATCACTCAGGTTAATATAAATTAGTAAAAAAAAAAATAAGCAAATACCTAAAAAAGAAGTTCGAAAAAATTAGTTTAATTAGAATATTATACGGATATTTTAATAGTTTAAAAATAAACTATTTTTATCATAAGATTCAATCTACGAATATTAAAAAAATCTTGTATTTTCCCTTAATTATGAGATGTCTATCTTCCGTCGTATTCCGAATATCTCGCTTTCAAAAGCACATATATCTTTCTAAACTATATTTATTATTCCGAGACCAGCACGCAATATTTCCAGCATGTATAATAAATTCGCGTTTTTCGTTTTCCGTCTGACGGTTGGATAAAGTTGTTTCATTTCAAACCGCGTATGTGTGTGCCAGAGGTACACAATGTACGGTAAGTATCGCTCAGTATTCCATATTTCAAACCGGCTGAAGCAATTTGTGTTCTTTCTTATCTCAACCCTGTCTACTTGGAACAGTTGGGAACTCTATTCTCCAGTACGTGTTAGCGGGCACTATATTCCAATTTTGAACAATGTTTATTGCTATAGTGGTGCGAAGGTAGTAAATTTTGATATAATGTATTTTCTACCAGAAAACTTATGCATCAACATCTCATTCAATGTAATTTAAAAAAAAAAATTATTTTTATATGTTTTATTTTTGAATTAAGTACATTTGTAATTTTTATAACTATTAATATTGTAAAAAAAAGATATATATGGTTGCTTCGCTTAAAATTGGTAGGCAATTGGAATTATACAAGAACTATTCCTTGATTATGGTTATGGTCATACAAACAATACTGAACTCCTGGGTAAAGTAGGATGTTTGTTAGTGGTTCGGAACCCACATCAAACTGTAGGTGCCTGTCTAATTAGACCAAAGTGTGCACAAAATGACCGTAGAGCGACAAACCAAACTAAACCCGAGTAGAGTAGGTAATCATCCCTTTATGTATAATATTTATTATTTATGACTAGGAGCTCAATTTGAAGATTTTTGGAACAATGCTAAATCTTTCAACGGTTAAAAGGATATTAAATTTGACAATTTTTAAATACATTCAATAAGACGAAAACAAAAAAGTAATTTTTTTTATGTTATACGTTCCAGCTATGACATATTACAAACAAAGATAAAATTAGAATTATGTACTAGTTAGTAATGAAGTTAACTTACAGAAGCATTAAAATCTTCATAAAGAAAGAATGTCAAACTTTTTTTTACGCTAGCAAAAAAAAAAAAAAAAAAAAAAAAAATTCAGAAAAAATAATGTGAAATTTTTGTTCTCTTAAATATTTACAAAAAAAAAAAATTTCGGTGAATGTTTATTAATTTTTATATGTCCATTTATACATCAATGCATTTTATGAAATTAACAAATTTAACAACGTCTGTGCATCGCTTGCCTTAAGGCATCAAAGACAACTATCTAAATGTTTGCCAGCTGCATTAGAGAGAATAAAAGAATTAAAAAAAAATTAAAATACTAACATTTATTTTCATTCATGAAGAAATGACTTTTTTTTTTTTTGTACCAAAAATAAAAGCACAAAATATTTCTTCAATTTTTCACTTTACATTTTAATATAAGAACTAAATAATGATTCAAGAATTTCATTAAAATATTTAATAATATATTATTTAATTAAATTATTAATCTTCCCAAATAAATAGCCACGATTTTACAGCATTTTTATAACGCAATATAAATTGCAAGTTGATTATATAAATTTGTAATTAAAATAATTAGTCGATAAAGTGAAAAAATTGTAAAGAAATCTTTTGAAAAATAAAAATGAAAAAAAAAGACTTTATTTACTTTTTAGTTTTTTTTTAAGACTTTATTAGATTTTATTTACCTTCCAATTTCTTTTGGAATAATGGCTTTTTTTTTTTTTTTTTCCTTTAACGTAGAAGACAATGAAACAAGATACACTATTCCCAAAAACTTTCAAAACAAACTCAAATTTCAGAAAGACCTTCAAACTCAACCGAGCAATCAGCACAGACCACAACTGGAGCTTCTTTTCATCCACCTTGAAAAAAAAAAATACTTTTTATACGCAATGAAAAGTTGAAAAGGCCATTTCACTTCATTTCTTTCTTAGCCCAAAGGCTTGCCGAGTAGACAAGACGTAGAGGAATTAAAAAGAAGGAAAAAGTGCCACAAGAAGGGGACAGGCGGGTGGGGGGAAGGGGGAAGGACTACGAAGAAATCCAAAACCACCGCCAGAAAACAAAAGAAACGGCTTTTTCGAACTGATGGTATTGGATTTCAGGCACAAGCACAAATTCCATCTCCAAACACAGTTTGTTCGGAAGACGAAGCTAATGACATACGACAAGACCTCTCCAGAAGGCGTCGCTGTAATCGGATGGGCAAACAAGTTGGATCGTTTCCTGACAGTGCTGCACCCCTCTTCCACGTCCACCCCACCCCCATCATTCTCATGGACATCTCTTGTTGACATAAACCTGAAGACATTAAACTTTGGGGGGGAAAGATTTGTAATCTTGTCCTTGCCTTCTCGGGATCGTTGTTGTAAATTCCTTTCTGTCGGAGGAATGAGAAGAGTGGGTTTCGTTTGTTCAGGGATAGGGTTACTTCACAAGACCCCCTTTTGTGGAGATATGAGCGGGTGAGTAAATATCGTTGATCTCAACGCTATGCTGTTTCAAGATTTATTTCGGATGAACGAGTCATTACCAAATTACGAGAAATGACCAAAGGCGCTCTTCAATCGGGGATTTATGCGAGCAATCACATATTAAAATGCTGAAACGATGGGCCTGCAGAGGTATATAATTTAAAGGACAGCATTAAAATAAAGCCTTTTATTATTAGGATACATAAAAATTATCTGTAATGTAAAGGAATATAGGAGTTATTTTTTTTGTGAATGATTTTTTTTTTTTTTTTTATGAAACGTTAACATATCTGACAATGTTTCGCAATAGTTAAATTTGAGTATGTATATATGTATAATTGGTCGTGATGGCCGAGTGGCTAGCGCTCGGCACCGCAGGTTTCGGATTCGAGTCCCGGCGGCGCCGTGGATGTCTATATGGGTTCGAATCTATTTTAAAACGGTAGGTCCCGGTGTAACAGGAGCTTTGCAGGGGTATTGTTACTCCGCGTCCTTCGCTTAAGTTACAGGCACCACCTGGTCAGTGCTAAGTGAGTAACATCGATGCAACGCTTGCCTTAAGGCATCCAAGATAATTGTCTATTTGTTTGCCAGCTGCATTAGAACAAAAAAATTATTTAATTAAAATGAGATGAATTGAATTGTGCGTGATAACTAATTTTCTTTGGTTTCATAGTTGTCTTGTCTTTAATACTTTTTTCTTTCTTTTTCTGCTTGTTAAACTATTTGATTGCATCCAATTTGCAGTATGTCGTTCATTAACACTTATATTCAATGTTTCGGAACAAAATGTATTTTCAACAGCAATCAGAATGTGAAAACATCCAATCTTCAATTAACACTGTAAGAACAACAGCGCTACCTGTTTGATTTCGTTCAGACTGCTCACTAAATACTCCTACCACTAATAAGAAAACTGTAAAACATTCAGCAAAAATTGGTCGAGAATGTTCTTGCTTTTATAGGGCGCATTCATAAAAGAATATACTTTTTATATATATAAATGATTAATTCTGACTTTATTTTACATCATCAAATTATTTTAAAAATAGCATGTTATTTAAAAATTGGCGCTTCATTCATCAGTGATTTTCAAATTTTTCATGAATGGATATTAATAATAAAGCTAGGATGACGAAGAATGGCGTTCTTTTCCAGAAATTTTCCTTCATGGTCTGTTTAGAGAGCTATAAGAAACTCTTTTAAAACTTTTAATCGGCCCTAATTGATTTAGTTGCTAAATATTCAACGTTAAAAATAAATTTAATAAAATCTCGGTACACTCGCATATTACTACTAATTTAAACTAATGAAATATAGACCACAACTGTTCACCTTTTAAGATAAGAGCCAAGAATCTTCTTCGCTTGATTTTGTAAAATGAAGAATGTTAGTCTAAAAACTATTCAAATGAAATAGCAATAATGCATATTCAAAATGTTTTTTTAACTAGGCCAATAAAAAAAATTTATTTTATTGTTACTAAAATAAACAAATACAAATATAATTTTTCCAATTACCAATGAAACAATTGTATGTCATTATAAGATGCAAAAGAAAGTTGTTTTTTACTTAAATATATTAAGATTCGAAGAATAGCTTAGCAAACTCTTAAATTAGATTTAGCAATAAAAATCTTGTTTCAATATGAATTACCATGTTGTAAAAATGTAAAAGCAATCATTTTCAGCACTGTTACAATTATTTGCAACAGCTCTGAAAAGCATTCTTCATAAACAGAAATATTATTTTCTATTATGAGAACATTTCTTACTAAGCATTCAGTTAATTTCATAAATTGAAATATCACAGAAAATAATATCTAATTGAGAAAAGGAATTAAAAGAATTTTGATGCTGAAATAAACGACTCTTATTTGTTGAATTTTCGTTAAACTTTTTATGTTCAAAATAACTTAACGTTAATTGTTGTTCGAAAGTGTCATAAATTTAGAAATACGCTTTTTTTCTACATGTATTAGAAAATTCGTAATTACTATATATTTTCATTTTAAAATAATAAAAATCAAAGATATTTAAAAAATAAGGCAAATTTTAAGATTCTTAAAATGCAATTCATGATGAAGTAAATTGTTAATAGTCAAAACATATTATACATGTTGACTGTATTTTTAAAATATAGCTTTTATTTATCTACCAATAAATACACCTTTTAAATAAATGTAATTTGTAGCATTTACACAAAAAAAGATTGTTGAGAATGTTTTCAGAAGCTATTAGTTGATACATTAAATTTATTTCGAAAAAAAATTAAAAATAAATCTTCATTATAAACTCATATGATAATTGCAGATTTACAAACATTAATTATTCTACTTCAAACATTAACTATTTTATTCTAAATTTCAAAACTCTCAAATTACTTCCTTACTGTTACATCGGAAATTAATAATAATCTTCGTAAATCTGAAAAATAATAATATAAAGCGTAGAAACTTTCGACATCTTTGTGAGGGTGAATTCCTCTGGACGTCTCTTTAAACTGATGCAAGAGCACTGTAATCCTTTGTAAACATTATTGTCGAAACTGAGCACACAAAAGGTGGTGGAACAATCATCTTAATGTCCCGTCCTTTCCCCTTAGAAGAAGAGATTGCCTGAAGTTAATTATCATCCCTTTTATCTTCCGAAGAGCAGGAACTTTTGTAGAAATTCAGCCTCAAGTTTAGACAAACTTTGAATCGAGACAATGTTTATCCTTTCAGTCTTAAGCGACAGCGATCTCTAACATAAAATTGTTAACAATTCAAGATGAACAATCAAAATGTGTTAAGAATAATTTTATGTTATGGTGGAGCCTTATATAAATGATAAAATTTTAAAGGAATATTTTGAACGGGATATTTTTTTAACATTAAGATGGCTATGGATTCTTCAGTTTTCGAAGCAAATAATATGAACAAGTAATATAAAAAAAAATTTTTAAGTCAATTCCTACTTTTTTTTTTTCACTATATTGCAGAAAGTCCTTTATAAATAATTTTCATTCATTTTTTAAGTTTACCTGGCGCCATCTATTAGTAGATATATGCAACTTAAATCT
The DNA here is from genome assembly GCA_021605095.1 of Caerostris extrusa. Classification (NCBI taxonomy): domain Eukaryota; kingdom Metazoa; phylum Arthropoda; class Arachnida; order Araneae; family Araneidae; genus Caerostris; species Caerostris extrusa. The sequence goes on from BPLR01014553.1 coordinate 148,431, forward strand.
AAAAACTAAAATTTATTAAATTTAATTTAATTACTGAATTAATATTTGAAAAAACTGTATTAACATCCAGTGTCATCCACCACAAGTTCAAAAAACTGTATTTGAACTTGAGTGGACGAATAAAAGTATTTTATGAACGATTGAAAATTTCAACAAGATATATATAGGGAGATTGTGAGCTAATAGAAGAAATTGAATAAATTTAAGATTCAAAAATAATTACATACAATTTTATTTGTAATACAACAAAACATACCAAAAGTTATTCAAATATTTCAGTTATACAAACAGAACTTTAACAGTAAACAATTTGGCAATAATAAATAAAAATAAATAATCAATAAAGTTTTTAACTATTTAGATATTTTTGGATTTGGAATTTCAATGTCAAACACAATATTAGAAAGTTTAATGTAGCCTTGAGTCAGTTTTTTTTAGTTTAATTTTGTTGTAGCACATTATGAAATTATATGCATCAATTTATGTACCTATGCATATTATCTGTATCTCTGTGCCCATTTGTGTCGAAATTTGTAAAATAATTGAATAATTTGTAACTCGACATTACCAAACTATTTCTAATTAAAATTCGCATATTCAAAGAAGCACAATATTTGAAATCATATATTGCTACTAATTTACCAAAATGTCATATTTCTTTACGGACACTTGCTGATAATCACAGAGACATTAATGTTTCTCAGCATAATATGCAAAAACGGCAGTATGTCTAATTCAGTGTACATTGAGATTTAATCACAGCGTTTTTAATGTTATTGAATGCCGGATATATTTATTGAAAAATAAAAAATTCTTATTTATTAAATCTTGAACTGAGGATTAAATTAGATATATTGAATGATTAAAATTCATTTTAATTTTAAATCTGTAATTACGCTTCATTACTGAGTTAAAATATAACTCTCAGATCTGTCTACAATGTGTGAACATTTAAATATTACAGAGCACATTATATTTGTTGTGTATTCGTTAAAATATAATAAGGGGCATGACACAAAAGAACGATATCCATCTTTCCGAAAATTGCTTAAATGTGTTTCTTTTTTAATGAAGGGCACTTCTTGTGTAAGTCGTTGACACTGAGAATATTTAATTAAATAAATCATCTGTTTTAATGATATTCCAGTCGATGACACATACTTCAGTTTGTCAATTTCAATATGTATGAAAAAGAAAGTAGCAACTCTTTTTAAGACATATTGAAATACATTTATTATAAGTAAAAAAAATGAAACTTGGAAATCCTGATCTTAATGCAGAAAGCAGTAGTTTCATAAATTGTTTTGTATATCAATGTACTACTAATAAAAGCCCCATTAAAAATTACTGCTAGGTTTCAAAAGAAATATTAGTAAGTGAACGATTGAAAATTTGAACAAGATATTTGGATGAATAGAAGCATTTTCCTTTAAACAATTAGTAAATCATGCTACGGTATCTAACTTTATCGCTGTTCCTGTATTTGAAGATCAAATTATTTTAACAATATCGGGGCTGATATCAAATGCCTAATCTGGTATCAAATATATCAGAAAATTAATATAATTTTAAAGAGACATAGAAATGTAGTACTATTTATACTAGGGAAGAAAAAAAAAATTAGTCTATTACATTTTTGTAATGAAATTCATGAAGTAAATATTTATAATTAACTTATTAATAATTTAGATAATTACTTTAGTTTCCTATAATAGCTAGCTAATTGAATGGACATTTCTGTATTTTATAGAAAAACTTTATACTTTATTTTAAATATCAAATATTTTTAAGAAACCATTTTAAATAACGTTCTTGGCACAAATATTAATACAATTTCATAAATCAATTTTATTTACGAATTTAAATTTATAAAAAAAAAATCAGAAATTGAAAATAACCGTAAAACAAAAATAACGAATATGTTGTATGGTACCTTGCACAAAAATTAATGGAATCATTTAAAAATCAGAAAAGTTTTTACAATATTTTTGTAAGTGGATACTATATTTGTACAATAGTTTTTTGTGGGATATCCTTTAGCTTCCTTTAGCTTTATACAAGATGAACAACCAAACTACGTGAAGAATAGCATATAATAAGAATATTTAAGCATTGATTTTACTAGATTTTTTGTAGTCTCTGTAACAATATTATTTCGTTTTTCTAGCAACAATTTTTTTTCAATATGCTTCCTTTTAATGTTTCCTCTTTTTTTCATTCTAATCCTTAATTAGGTTAAGTTTGTCGCTCCACGGTGATTTTGTGCACACTTTAGGCTACACTTTTGGATCTAGAGTTTAACGTGGATTTCGAACCACTAACAAACATCCATGCCCCACCAGGATTCAAACCTGAAGCCTGTCGTACGGGTTAAATTTTTGAATCTTACCAACTGCCAGAGCACTAGCCAATTGGCCATCAGGCTACTAACAAAGACTGAAGCTAAACGATTTTTAAAATGTTCACCAAAATGTAAAAATACAGAAAAGTTTCCGATCATAAATTTATTTATGAATTTATCCAGAACATATTTTGTTGTACGATCATCTCTGAGGTGTAATCTTTTTGGACCTCTTTGTATTTTCATTTTTATAAAAATAATCTATATATTTATTTAAAAAATTATTCGATTTTATTCAGAATCCAATGGAGATGATATGAAAAAATATTTAATATATATCTGAATTCAATTCCAAGACACAGTACTTTTCTAAAAATTTTTTAAGTGTACGAACACTTTTGGGAGCCATTGTAGAATATTTCAGTATACCAGGCATGCATACATCGATGGTAATTCATAAATTATTAATTTGCATTCAGAATGGTAAGGCTGAGGTTAGGCTATTAAAAAAGAAAATTGGCAAAATCGCAGAATAGGGGCCTGTGGGATTTTCTGTGGGATTTGCAAAAATTCTTTTCGCCAAAGTATGTCATGAAAAGGGTTGCTACTGTAAGAAGTGAATTTCAAACAGTACAAAGAAATATGGGTTACCACAAATAACAATTTATTGTTTCGTTTTCGTTGGCGCCAAATCCCAACGGTCCCTTTTTTTTGCGATTTGGCCCAAAAAGTAGTTTAAAAACATTCAAATGTCTTTTCTATCCTAAAATAGTATAAAATGTACAGTAGAATAATATGTATATAAAGATCGATAACGCCAACAAAGCTGTACAATAGAATGAACCGAATCATTAGAAAAATAAACTCAAATCCATGTTCCAGATTACAAAATGTAGAACAAAAGGAAGTTACGGAATATGTGTATGTTCAAGAGCAGTTTAAAATAATTCGATCATGCCCGAATAGTATGGAAGAACTTCTTCATTAATGTAAAATATACAAAACTTTTGTATTTTATCTGCCAGAAACATGAAAAAATTTTCGCATAGTATTATATTTATAATGAAACATATGTACGAAATGTAAAAAGCTAATGATTGCATAATGGTGTGGATAAAATGAAAAAAAGATTTTAAAAAAGAAGAATTTGTTCCCATTCGTTAAACGTAGAGATAAATGAGTCTTGGTGTGAAAATGTACATCATGTTTGGAGTATGAGAGTTCGAATTTTTTTATGGTACTATCAAATGTATATGAAGATTTTATTGAAAAAATTTAAAATAATCCGCAAAAATTTCGGTCTATAGATAGTTCTGTCTCAAAAACAATCCTAAGCACAATGCCTCATGAATGCTCATTTGTTGTTGCATCAAATTTGAACTCAATAAAAAACATATAACAGGAATTTGAAAATTGGTTTTGGAAATATAGTATTTTCTAAAGTTGCAGCTAAATTTTTAATGAATTAAATTTGAAACAAAACAGGCCTAGAATATTTTAAAAATTACTTCGAATTACTTAGAAGATGATATAGTGATGTTCTAATGTCTCATGGATATTCAATTAAGTACTAAAAATCGTTTAACAAACAGCCGAAAGATTTTTATCGAACTTAATTGTTATTATTCAAAAAGCTTTTGTGAGTAAATTCATTCTTCCTCCATGTATTACAGTATTTAAAACAAATATTCTAACCAATGAAGGCAAAATATTAATAAATATAAAAATTTGTTCAAGCTTAATTTTTTCAAAGCAATAAATTTTCTTTAATACCTTTTCATTTAATAATTTCAATGCAAAAACTAAATATCTATTTACTTATGGGAGTCACTGAAGTTATTATATTGAAATATTCTCACGGAACATTATTATAGGAATATTATTATTCAAAAATAATAAATTAAAGACAAAGTAATGTTAATTTAGAATTTTCTGTATATTCTTAAGGATTATTCTTATCAAAATATTTTGATTTTGACATATTGAATTTTAGCAAAGACAAAATAATGATCGCTTATAAATTTTTTCAAACTATTTCTAAAGGAAAAAACTTTTAAGTGCTGCCACTCAAACAAATAAAATTTTTATAAATACTCAAAAGGAAAAATATGTAATTAATTTATAAATATTCATAGTAAAAATACTATACATTTTTAAATAAACACAAAAATAATTTTTATTGAAGAATTATTTTGCTTTCTTTTCAGATGAAACATTTACTTCGTAATATTTAAAATTTCTTGATTAAAAAAATCCTTTCTGCCTTGTGATTTATCATATTTTATCCTTAATGTTAATCTTTGGGACATAAGAAATTTTACAAATAATATTTTTTGCATTTTTACTGGTGCTGTTTAACTTAAAATTATTATTTACAAAATATCATACAAAAATTAAAGCAATTTAGACGTTAATTAACAAATAAAAAAATTATAGTATTCTTAAATTTATTTAATTATTATTTTTGGTAAATACAAATTTTATTTTATTCATATGTCAGAAGAGTAGATTCAACAGATCTAAATTACTTTTTTAGAATTTAGTATATTTTTATATAAAATTATAATTTATACAAGCAATACAATTTACAAAAGCTTGAGTTAACAAAAAGTAAGGGTTTGTTTTATTTCATTTTAGGAATATTCTTAATTTTATTGCTTAATCTTTAAATTTTTATCTTTAAAACTAGGTTTTTGAATATAATGATTTTTACAAACAATATCATTTGCATTTTTTAAGGGTATTTTTTTTTTAATTCTAAAATTTTTTATCATATAATAACAATTACTCAGGAAAAATCTGGATAATAACATTTATCAGCAGGAAAAATCTGGATAAATAAATATTTACAATTCTATTGCTAATATAGTAAACATTAAGTAAAATATTTTTTGTAAAGAAACCATATTGGTTATAAATACTATTTACGCATGCTAAAAGTGTCCTAATTTCATAATGACTCAAAACAAGGGATTATTTTGTAATAGTAATACATTAATTCTTTTGTAACTAAAAATTCCTGACGTGCTTATAAATATTTTATCTCAAATTCATTTGTTTAATTTATGGAGTTATTTAATTAAATATCGTAACTATTGTAAAAATATTACGTTTATAACTTTCATTTCTTAATATAGTATTTTTAATTTAGATTAGAATATTTATATCATTCGCCTTTTTCGCATTTTGTCTGATTTCTTATTTTGAATTTTATTTATTTTTTTTTTAAGAAGAAATGTATTGAGTTGTATATGTTGTGTAAATGTATGTGTTGAGTTTATTTTAAGAAGTAAAGACATGCTACCCTCGATTTTAATCTTTTCGTGCCTTTTTTTAATATCAGACATTTTAGATTGTAATTTTTAATTGTTATAAAAATAGTCCATGTGGAATTATTAAATTTTGGCGAATGAATTGAAATGTGTAAAAATATATGTTATTTATCATTTTGTCTAGAATAAGGAATTTACCACAAATTTGTAGAAAATACTTTTCTGAGTATTTTAATTCTGTTCTGTGGATTTTCTTTCTTTATATTTTTTTCTATTTAATAATCAAAAATCTTTACTTATTCCAAGACTTATAAACTAGTTTAATATAAATGCATGCAATATAAATCACATTCAATTTGAAGAGGAAATATAATTAAAAACCTGAGCTTTATTATGATAATTTTTATCTTATCTTTTATCTTCTTAAAAATGCTTAGTACCATATAAACCAACATTCTATTTTCGAAATATGAAGTTATTTATAGAACACTAATTCAATTTCAATAACTGAACTAAATCAATAAAATAAATAACTCACGGGAATATTGTAACTGAAAACTTAAAATAATTTTCCTAGAAATAACTCCTATATATAGAAACATTTTCTGTAGCAGCTTCTTAGAACCATTCTTGCGATTAGATTAATGCTTTCCTCTTCCATAAATAAAAGCTAAATTCTTGTTAATGTTACTTTATTTCATGAAATAACATTCACAATCAACATGTAAATTTAAACAGTACTTGGAATTAAATTAGGAAAATGGTAGTTTCAAATTGAATTTTCCCCAAGATATTATAATAATAGATTTATATATTTGTTTCCAAGTATTTGAAGAGTGGCTTTATTAGCTAGCTTGTAAATGAAAGAGAGAATAATATAATACAGAGAATAATATAAAGCAAATTAAAATACACACGTGTCAATAAAAATATTTCTTCAATTTAAATTTAAATTTACTAATATAAACTCAATAAATGAAAACTATCTTGGATGAATATAATGCATGAAGATTCATAAAAGAAGGTTTTTAGTAAATAAATATTTGAAAATACTTCATAAATTTCTGAAATTATTATAGTTAAAACTTTTATAATTTTATATATTTTAAATAAATCGTAAAACGCTTGTTTTGATAGCAAATAATTCAAGGAACTCGAATTTTATAGATTAAATTCGAAATTAATAAAAAAATAGAATTTTATTGTAAATGTATTAAAAGAATTATTTATAGAAAAAAAAAAAAGAAAAAATAAATAAATAAATAAATATTCGTATTTATTTTAAAACAAAGGTTTTACCGATATCGATTACTTACATAAATAAAAGAAAACCAATATAAGATGTCTATGATCTTAGTCCAGAGATATCATAAAGAAATCCTTTTTTATCTTTATATTTTAAATTATAATTTTCAATTTTATATTGAAATTTATTTTAATATACCATTTTCACAATGAGATCTTATAGTATTAAATTTGTTATTTATCCATAAGTAGATTGCATAAGTTCTTGGGGTATTTTTCTATAAAATAATAAAAGTAATACATGTGCAGCTGAAATTACAGATTACAGAATATTGCAGACAGACAGAAATTAGATATTGAAAAAAAAAAAAATTTAGTTCTATTAAATCTTACCTTAAAACTGTTTCGATCATTTATCGTTTTTTTAAAAGTTATTTTATTTTCGTGACATTTACATTTTTCTTTATCCAAACAAATATTGAGTAACTTTTGCTATCAAAATATTATTAATAGAGATATGACAAAATTCTCTTTGAGCAATTTAATGTAATTTTTAACGCTTTAAATTTTAAATAATAATAAATGAAATTATATACCGTTTCGGCTTATTGATTCAACAGACATTTCTAAAGCTACGCTATTTCACTTTAATCATAAAATTAAATGTTGCACAAAATTTTGAATAAGTCTTCATCTTTCTGTTTATTCAATGTAAAACAGAAAGATGAGCTTAAACATGCAGAGGATTTCTCAAAATTCGCTGTTGATTTATTGTTCTTTATTGAGATAGAGACTGTATTCAATGATGAATTTTAAATTAAAAATGGCTTGTTATTTTATGCAGTCAAAAGAATTCTCTGGAACATTTCATACATAGTACAACATAGTTATCTGTTACATTTCATAAACAGTCTCAGCAGACTGTTATATATGCTTTAATTTTGAATATAGTTTTTAATTCTATGCCAGAACATTTTAGTATGAAATTATATATACTGAACTTTTTTCAAATAATACTTTAACGTACAAAAGATTTCCCAAAAATTCTATGCTTAAACATTACAATCGTTGTTATTTATTGAGATAGAGTGGTTTAAATGAACTTTAAATTAAAAATTACATGTTATTTTGTATCGTCGAAAGATTTCTCTGATACGTTTCATACATAGTACAACATAGTTATCTGTTATATTTCATAAACAGTCTCAGCAGACTGTTTTATATGTTTTAATTTTGAATACAGTTTTTTAATTTTATGCCAGAACATTTTAGTAACAAATTAATTTATTTCCAATGGCAAGACAATACAAAAATAGGGAAAAATACAAAAAAAAATGAAAATGCACACAAAAGATTTCAACAAAGTTGACTGAAGTCATTGCCTTAAGAGTTCTCTATCTTCCCAATATCCAATAGCCAGTAACCCTGACAACATTCTATACAGCTAAGTGGCCTACAGTTTTCGGCATGATCTCTCGCTGCTATCCTTACCGTCGTTCAGTTCGCCTGCATGCATTGCAATGGAATGCCGGTGACTTTCCCTAGTATCAAATTATATATATTGAACTCTTTTCGAATAATACTTTATAAATTGGTCCATATTTATTTATCTTTAATGTAAATCTTAAAACATCATTCATGATGATGGAGGTCAGAAAAATGTTCTTTAGTTTAAGCATTATTCCTTTAATCATTTGATTTAAAAATGATATTTTCTGTAATATAACTGTCTTGAAATTTTTGTCAGCCATATTAGTTGAAATTCTGAAATTTTAATGAAATCTTAAAAAAACGGTGTACATAATCATACGTTAAATCAATTTCATTATATTAATAATAAATACAAAAAAAAAACAATATGATAAAAAACACTAGAATGTTATGGGAGGAAAAAAAACTTTGGCTTTTAGAAACTTCGCAAACCCCTTAAGTGCTAATTGACTTTGGTAGAGGTAGTGTAAATTCTGTATCTTTAAGGAAAACTCATCACGCGATTTCGAAGTGGAGAAGTCCTAAAAACTCCTTTCGTGCCTTTCGTTCCGAGGGGAAAGCCTTACAAGTTTCCCAAAAGCTAGCAACAGCATAGTTGGGAAACTATTTTATAGTTTTCTTTTAGGGCTGGTGGTCGTTTAATTAATTTCTTGCGCCAACTCGAATGTCTTGGAAACCGAAGGACTAACTCTATCATAAACAGATTTTATGGCTGAATGAGTCTTCGGAGTTGCTCAACCGTCTGCAGCACGCTGAAGCCTTACATGGATCCAAAAGATACGCCATCGTTTTGAATCAGAAGAAGAAAAACACGAAAGGGGAAGAGAAAAAAAAACATGTTAGAGACAAGATTTAAAAATTCGGTTGTGTAATTGCGAGACAAAAAGAAAATGATGGAAAGTATCTCGAGAATTCAAGATGGCGGCGGTTTGTAACTGCGTGGAGGGAAAGGGATTGGGTTTGGTTTATTACAAAATAAATTACTTAAACTTATTTCTAGTACGAAAGCAATATTAATTATTGATAAAAGTATTGATATTTGCTTTATATATAAATGATGGTTGAATCAAGGATTTAAGTTAAGGATAATTCTCGAAGTGATATTAGAATATACATTTGAAATTCAAAACGTGTTCTTTAATACAATTATAATTCATTTAAAAGAATGCTGAATTGCACAATTAGTTGCTTACACAAATTGAAAATATTATCGTCAGGCTTATTTAAACTATTATTAAAATTAACTTTATTTAAGCAATATTTCCTAAAATATATTTTTTGTTGTTAATATTTTAATAACATATTTCATCTACAGTGTCAATTTTTTTAACAAATTCCTCAGAAAATTATATTCATTTTTTGTGACTCAAACTGATGCATTTTGTTTTATTAAATAGTCAAAACAATTGTTTTATCAGTATAAGAATGAAGTAAACGCTTGCACATATCCATTTCAGTTCACTTGAAATGAGCACAAATGGATAGTCAAAATATGTTGTATATACCTATTTAAATAATATGTAAAAAATTTATAAAATTAATAGTATAAATATAAATATAATATAATCTTAAATTTTTTATTATTTATAATATGTAAAAAATGTATTAATAATTAATTTTCATCACACACACTCCTCTCCCCATATATATATATTATTTGGTGTAACCTATAATTTAAATGGCTCGTTTGATCACATACTGAAGCTGTGTTGTTAAAAAGTTTCAATATTTCTATATTTGTTGGAAAGTATAAAACCATCCATTGACTAGACTTTTGTCAAATATCTTTTTGAAACTTTGATCTATTCAATAAGGCAATTTGAAAAGAAAGTATAAAGTATCTATGCTACATTGAAAATAAAATCGGGAGGAATGATATTCTCATGAGAAATTTCAAAAAAAGAAGAAGAAAATTATTGCTGAAAAAGTTTTGCTGTATATTTTGTTCTTGTTTAAAACACTTTTTTTCTATTAAGACATCCGCGCCTATAATTTACAGTAAATTGTGCTAAATAAAGTGAGGAATAATAATAATATGATAATTTTTTTTATCAATATTAGATATAAACGCAAAGAAGGAAGATTTAAATTTCAATTTTTTTCAATCGCTTAAACACAAATTATTCTGATTGTCAAATATATATTAATATTTCATGATATATTGCTATCATAGTTATTTTTAAAACAACGTATTTGATCTAATATGTATTATGACATTTTGGTAAAAGATATTTTAATTTAAATGTCTTGATATATAAGGACACTATTTAATATCGTTTGACCCATATAGAATTTAATAATAATCAGTTCTTCTAAAACACACACATTAGTAAAACGAAAAAATGCAGTAAAATATGAATTAAAAATCTTTAAGCAATATTTGTAATATGTATTACAACAACGATCTTTTCATGTACATCAGGATCAAGTATTAAAATTTCATCTGATATTAATTCCGTAAAAAGTATAATCTGATAAAGTATCATCTGATATTAATTCCGTCATTCAAGAAAAGAGCATTCATTGAATTAAGCAGTATAAGAACTATTACAGTTCTAATATATTAATAAAAACGACAGCCGAATGAAACCGCAGAAGTTACTCATCACTACAACTGTAACTTTAATAATCCTATTATGCAATCATTAATAGTAGCACACCTTGGCATTTCAGAGGACTCACGGATTAGTAAAGTGATTCTCTCGTCCTTTTTTTTTTTTTTTTATTCTTGCTTAAGAACTATTTTTTATTTTTGCTAAGCCTAGCTTAGGTCATTACCCTGCTTTGCAACATAATCTCTATGCAAACGATGTTAGTAATACTGTGTCCAAAAAGTAAGACCAATTTTCAATTTAAAATTCCCGAGACTTATGGAATTTCAATTTTGTTTCTTTTTTAGGTTGCAAGCACTGTCCTTAACAGTGTGAAATTTGACGTCAAAATATTCATTAGTGTTTGAGTTACGCTTGGCTTTGTGAGACGCTCAATCTGATTCCGGCGATTTTTGAAATGTCTGAATTTATTGAGCAAAGAACTTGCATTCAATTTTGTTTGCGGAAACGTATAGAATGTCGCAGAAGGCATTCGATGAGCATTCCTTTATCGGAAATAAATGTTTAGAAGTGGTATACATAGTTAAAGAAGGCATAGAAACGCGTTGAAGACGAAGAGCCCTCTGGTCGACCATCCACCTCAACCGACGAAGCTCATGTCCAAAAAAATTAAAGATTTGATGCTTGCAAACCGTCGGTTTACAATTAGAGACCTTTCTGGTCATGTTGGAATTTCAAAAGGATCGGTCAATTCCATTTTGGGCCTTAAACGCGCCAAATCTCGATTGGCACTGAAAACACTGAATGCGCCAGCTCACACTGCATTGATTCTTCGTGACTTTTTCGCCAAAAATGAAACCTATATCGACTCCACAACCACTGTATTCACACCGTGCGACTTATGGCTTTTACCTAAACTCAAAAGTCCACTCCGGTGACATTGTTTTGAGTCGTTTGAAGAGATTCAACGTGAATCGCCGCCCTTTGAAGGGCGTCCTGCCGATGATTTCTTAGCATGCACTGAAGATTGGAAAAATTTGGCATAAGTGCATCGTGTCCGGATGGGGATTACTTTGAAGGCGATGAAATAAATTTGAAAGAATAAATAAAGAGTGTTTGAAAAAAAAAAATGAATGGTCTTACTTTTTGGGCACAGTTGTAAAATAACAACTGTAGAATAAAAAAAGAGAAATAAATTATAGAAACGGAAAGAAATATAGAAATTAATTCTTTATAGAAATTCTACTTTTTAATTAATTAAAATCGTTAAGATACATAAGCTGGATTGCATTCAATAAAGAAGGAATATAAATTTAGAGAAATAACAGGGAACAAATAGAAAAATAACACGTACAATAAAATAATTTTTTTCTAAATAGGATAGGTAAACTGAATAATATTAAAAATAAAGAGTTTTAATTTATTAACTTAAATAATTTGATTATAATTTGTAGCAAAGCTTAATATTCAAAATCAGCGAATTTTTGAAAAAATGTGTTATTTTGTATATCCTTGTGTAATTTTAATATAAGTTGTTTCAAATTTTGTATTTAAATACTGGAATATTATAATCATCATATTACTATACTGTCAAGCAAGAGGAAAACTAATTATTCAATAAAATTAAAGGAATATCGAATTAAAAATTGTAAATAAATTTACTAAAAATCTGAACAAACTTAGGTATTAAAAAAATAATTGATTTCATGCATAGTTATAAATAAATTTAAACCATAATACCAAAAAAAAAGTCGTCCATGTCAGATAAGTTTGCTGAAAATATTTATGTACAATAATATACTTAATATAGTTTTAATTATTATTAATTTTAAATATTATAAAATAGGAGAAAAATAATAAAGTTTTTTTTAAAGTTTTATCGTATTATAAATATTAAAGATATATATAATAAGTTATAAAGTTATATTTTATAAAATTATTAGTTATATTATTAAAGATAAATAATACGTATCTGATTTTATTTTCTTTCATTAACGATTTGTTGAAAACAATATTCAAAGAATTCAATTTTTAAAGAAATGAAATATAATAATTGGATAAATTATATATTAAATAATAAATGTCAAATGAAAACAAATTAATATTCATCGCTTTATAAAACAATATACAACATTAAATATCGCCATGAATCAAATGACAGATACGAAAGAAAAAGAAATGTTCAAAATAAATGTAATTTAATATTGAAAATAAATTGATCGTGTTTTTGGTCTCAAATAAAAGTTGTATTTTATTTATTATATATTTATTTTAGACTGAACAGAATTTTATTTTCTATTATTTTTGAACAAATGTATTATTCTTTAATTTTTTGGAAATATATTTTAGATTTAAAAAAAATATTGTTATGATATTCATTTGCTTATTTGATCTTTATTCTTTATCTTTTTATCAATCTCAACTTTTTACTAATCGAAACTATTTTATTTATTACAATCTAAATGTATTTTCAATTTAAATTATATAACAAACCTTTATATAAAAGTAATTGAAATTTATTGTGAACAAAAGGAAATAAATACCTAAGAAATATTTTATTGTTAAAAATATTTTTTTTTAATATTTTATTTTTAGAGAGAAAATCAAAATTTTTAAATATATTTAAAAAATAAAAAATAAAAATAAATATTTCCTATGTTAATGAATCTCGAAAATGAAATTTTATGTATTTATTTCTAATAAAAAAAAGTAGCCAAATACGTTTTAAATCATTTGCTACAGTGTTTATTAAATATTTTATTGCAAAGAAATATCTTTATTTACATACAACAGTTTATCCCCAAAGTTAAACTTGTATTACAAAAATCCTCTTTTAATAATAACAAATATTTTCTGCTAAGTTCATAATATTTCATTATTTACTGATCCCCATTATTATTCATCCTTTATTAAAATACATATTTTTTATATTAGTTACACTGAATTTGAATGGAGTTTAAATGGAGTTGAATTTTAAACGGCATATTTTTTTTAGGATCTCCAAAATTATTCCCGTTTTATTGAAAACGACTAAATTAAATTTCCGTGGTAATGCTTTTGCATTTCTTGAATTTAGAATAAAAAAAAAAAATTACCCAACTTTTGTATCCCATGCCATTGATGCATAAAGTCATCTTAAGACAGAGTTTCAAAAAATGTAAATCAAATAAATTTGAATAACAATTTAGAAAAATAAATTTTCTAATACTTCTTTCATAAAAGAATAACTCCAAACTGTTCCAAATCCAGATTCTTTGTTATGCAAAGAGTGTTTTGAATAAAAGAGCATAGTATTTAGAATATGAAGTATTTTTTTACGAATTTAATTTGAATGAAAAGAAAATTAAAAAAAGAAAAACGTTTACCATAACAAACGAACTCTTGTATTTATTCAACATATTGTGTAGCCTGTAGCTTTTTTTTACTGTTTTATCTTTACGATAAGCATTTTCTATCCATCCTTTTTCGAAATGTATTTAATACTAAATTTATACAATAAACACAAATAACTCTCATAGAATACAATAGAGCGAAACAAAAAAAGTGCTATAAAAGCCACATTCTCTCTTTTAATGGAACTTTTCTTCAATACGTTGAAATATTAAAGTGCCATTATTTGTAAGCTGACACGAAAGAATTTCTTTCCGTTTGTGAAAAGAAAACGGAAAAATATTATACGGAATAACTTTATAGTTCGGATAACGAGCAGAAAACGATATTTTATTTGTATTCTGTTTCCCTACTTACAGCGAAAACGCCATTTTTTTTTTTTTCTTTTCGAGTGTTATATTTTTAGCTAAAAAGAGTTTATTCCCAAATGGAAATTTCACTCTGTCATGTTTAATTTATTTTTCAATATTAAAACACAAGAAAAAAGTAGTTTTAATATTTAAGAAGGTCAAAAAGCTGTCAAAAGATTGAATTGTTCCATTTTTTATTTTAGAAGATAAAAATATTTCTTTAAAATAAACATAATACACAAAAACAAAAATTAAATGCAAGATCAAAGTATTAAATTTAAGATTCTAACTGTCGTTAAAGATTATTTAAAAACAATTTTCTTGGAAAAATTGTAGAAATAAAATATTCATTAATTTTTAAGTCTAAAAATATGATTCATACATACTTACATTTAATAATACTTACATTTTTAATTTACTAATACTCAATGCTTGGCTTTAGTTTTTAAATATTAATTTATTTTTATTAATAATTAGATAATTGGTTTAAAAAGTCGCAGTAGTTAAAAAATATATTACATATTTAAGTTATGAATTATTCAGTATCGTATATATTATATCTTTGGATATAATGAATTTGTAAATCATTTGCACATTTATTACAGGTAAATTGATTTTTTAATATTGCTGAATGAAAACTGCATAATTTACATATTTTAACAGATATTTCACAATCATTCACTTTTTAAATTATAATATAAGTGCAATTATTTTTAAGCTGACACGAAAGAATTTCTTTCCGTTTTTGAAAAGAAAACGGAAAAATATTATACAGAATATCTTTATATTTCGGATGACGAGCAGAAAACGATATTTTATTTGTATTCTGTTTCCTACTTACAGCAAAAACGCCATTTTGTTTTTCTTTTTCGAATGTTATATTTTTAGCTAAAAAGAGTTTATTCCCAAATGGAAATTTCACTCTGTCTTGTTTAATTTATTTTTCAATATTAAAACACAAGAAAAAAGTAGTTTTGATATTTAAGAAGGTCAAAAAAGTTGCCAAAAGATAGAATTGTTCAGAATTTTTTCGTTTCTGTCTACATCCATTCATATTTTTAGAAGATTAAAATAAACGTAGCACACAAAACAAAAATTAAATGTAAGATCAAAAGTATTAAATTTAAGATCCTAACTGTCGCTAAAGATTATTGAAAAAAAATTTTTTGTTTCAAAATTTATAAAGAATAAAATATTTATTAATTTTTAAGTCTAAAAATATGAATCATGTACATTTTTATTTTAAGAATAGTTACATTTTTAATTTATTAATACTCAATGCTTGGCGTTAATTTTTGAAATATTAATTTATTTTTAACATGATTTGTATTTTATTTTACTGTCTTATTTTTATTAATAATTAGATTAATTGGTTTAAAAAGTCATAGTTAAAAAAATTCTTACAAATTTAAGTTATGGATTATTCAGCGAAATACATTTTATCTGCCTTTGAATCTAAGGACTTTGTAAATAATTTGCATATTTATTACAGGTAAATTGACTTTTTAATAATGGTGAAGGAAAATTGCATAATTTACATATTTTGTCAGATATTTCACAATCATTCACTTTTAAATTATAATGCATTACTTATACCAAATTCCTTCTTTTCTTATTATGCAGCATTATTAATTAAAAATTTAGTTTCTCAATTAAACATAAAAATACTTTTAAGAATACATTCCGTAAAATTTTCACAAAAAGTTCTGCCACATTTCAGTTGAAATAATTAACAAAAAATCCTCCTAAACTTAAGAACATACTCACTTCAAATAAATAATTAATTAAAAGGATCATAACTTATTTATGAATAATTAATAGTTAATATAAATTAAAATGAATTTTTATTAAATAAATGTAAGTTTCAAATATCAAAAGCCAATATAAATTGCTGGTCAAATTCAGTTTTTATCCAAGCATTACTTTTAGAATGGTTTTACTAATTCTTAAGTAAAACGATAGAATATTTATTAATTCAGCTTAATGAAAATTATCTTTAAAAAAATCTAATTTATGCATAAATTATTCGATATGAAATTATCATAATGATTCAAATTAAGAGGAATTTTTAAACATCATTATATCTAAAAGGATATTAAAGTATAATTTTGCTCATTCCTAACAATTTTCAATACCATAAATAAATTTTCACGTTTATATTATTGAATAAAATTTTTTTCAAAAAATGAACAATGAAACTCGAAATTTACTTTTAAAAAAATAATATTTATAGAATACACTTTATATAGTTCTGTTTAATTCAGTATTTGCATAGTTTAAATGACAACGATGAAATAAAATGAGTTTTAAGGCAGCATAAAAAAAATTGATTTCAAAAAATAATTAGTGAAATTAAAAATCATTCTAAATTTATAGTGTATTATTATTTTTTATAAATATTATTTTTACTAATTTTAATTGAAAATATTAAAGTAAAAACAGAAAATGCATTTAAAAATTCTTTATACATTAACCATAATTGATGCACAAAATAAACATCAAATTCAGTTTTGAAATATTTCAAATACCAAAGATAAATTAAAATTTAAAACATACATAATAATCAGCTGGCTTCATATGCAGGTTACACATAAAATTTAGAATGTAATGCAAGAACAAAACGCATAACAGCAATAGAAAAATAAAAAACTATAAAATTTCAAACTATTTTCTTTTATTCAAAAATCTTATTTTCACTTTGAAATAACATCGTCTGCTTTCACCAGACGATTTTTTGAGCAACTTTACATTATTTAATTATATAATTATTAGAACATGATAGAAATTTAAATAAACCAATAAGAATAGTTCGTGAAGAAAATTTTAAAATATTAACCAATAAGAATCATTGAAAGTACTCAAGGACGTGAAAAACAATAAAGGATACGAAAAAATTCGCTTTCGAAATCAATATCCTTAATTTTATGGCTAATAAATAAGCATCAGATTATAATTTATTTGAAGATTAATAAATTTTTTTTGTCATGTAAATATCAAGAAAGAAGAATTTTTACCGCAAATACGTGTATTCTTCAAATTATTTTTATTATGAGAAAGAAAATAGAAAAAACATTATTTGATACAAAAAACTATGTTAATTAAAATTTTTATTGAAGCTTAAATGAATTATTTTTAAATGAAAATACATTTTTTATCAGCAATTTTTTAAGAAAATAATTTTTTGTGAATAAATATTCGTGGTAAGCAATTAAAAAACGTTTTTTTTTTTTTTGCATTGCTTATTGTTGAACATTTTGTACAATAAGCATTCAAATTTTTTCATGTCTTTTTCATTATTAATGTTTTTCATTAAGAAATTCCTATTATTTTATACTAGAAAACAGACTTGCAAATAAAAAATAGGAATATATGTATGTTTTCAAATAATTTTTATGATAATAACATATATTGAAATTTAATTATTGTTTAAGATAATTATTCTATTTTGTATTACTTACTAACTGATTAAATATTTTATTAAAATTCAAATATTTATTCATACAAAAAAGACGTAATTAACTTTAAGTATTTGTGTAAATTAATTAAACTAAATAATTGAAATTTGGTTAAATATGCTGAATTTTAAAGATGAAAACTTTAATTTAAATGCTTTTATAAAGGCAAATATTTCTAACATATAAATATATTCATTTGTGATAAAGCTATCATAAGAAAGTTAAATGATTTTAGGGAGCTAAAGATTTTAAAATTTAAATTTAAGATGTGAAGAATTATGAATAAGTTTCCTATGTTGCTTGAAATAAATTTAAAAATAATAATTAGAAAATTATATTGATTTTTGTAGTATTACTATTATTTTGGTTTCCGAAGTTTTTTCCTGCATAGGTAGGCCCTATCTATCATGCATGTATACCACAGACAGACATTTAAAAGTAATTGCCATTATATGTTGCATGGTAGAAAACCCGAAAACTTCATATAGGCACCCGGATTGTTGATGCTAAATGATGTATACCCATTGCTATCGGGTCTCTTATTCAATTCCTTCTATTAGCTCACACTCTCCCTATATATATCTCGTTCAAATTTTCAATCGTTCATAAATACCACTCAAGTTCAAACACATTTTTTGAACTTGCAGTGGATGACACTGGATGTTAATACAGTTTTTTCAAATATTAATTCAGTAATTTAATTTAATTAATTAATTTTAGTTTTTTTTTTAGATTTAAGTTGCATATATCTACCAATAGATGGCGCCAGATTAATCAACTTAAAAATGAATGAAAATTATTTATAATGAACTTTCTGCAACATAGTGAGAAAAAAAAAGAAGAAATTGACTTTAAAAAAATTGTTTTTATATTACTTGTTTTCTGGAATCAGTGACTGCAACGAACGTCACCAGTAGATTAAATCCTGGACCGACAAGTTATTCTCACGCCTTTTTTTTTAAACATCGGTAAACTCGTATTCCTTGTTCGTTGCTTTCAGGTACATTGTTTTGTGGAAGGACATTTTTTCATGTGCTCTTTTAGAGTTAACTATCTGGATTTGCGTGTTGTTTGGGGAAAACTCGGTAAACTCTTATCAGGCCAGTTTGATTATTGATACAAGACATTTCACAAAGATGATCCGCCGAGTCTTCTAAAAATAGTGACTGCAACGGATGCCCTCAATGGATTCGAATTTGAGCCCTCCTGCACTCTTACAACGCAAATTATCACAGGGGCAAGTTGGCAGCTGTGTATAAAAATTTTTTTGTAGTATATCGGTGAGCCTCCTGTTCCACTTATGTATTCCACGAAAAACCCATCGGTGAGTGATAAAGGCAGGACTTTCACGGATCTCTTTTACGTAAACATCACATATATGCGTGTTGAAAAGGAGCAAACTCGGAAAACGTTCAACAGATAGGCTGATCCGACGAGACACTCTGCTGTCATATTATTCCCTAGTATTTTGAATATCTCAATTTGGTATGGATGTCACCATAAGTTGTATTTGGGGGTTCGCAGTCTTTTCCTCTTTTATTGGAATCTACTTAAAGAACTTTGCTGCCTACAGATTTATTGTGTGCTTTTCCGGAATGGACAGTTAGGTCAGGTAGATCAAGGTAGTTTGATCCCATACCATATCCGGTGGTGGATACTGCTGTCTGCCTGTTGTCTGATTTCTAGACAGGAGATGCTTTTTCTTTTTACGGGGTAGATTTGTCAGCACCATGCCCAACGCTCTACAGCCATATCAGACTTGGACCTACTGTTTAAAATGGATTCCGAACCACTAAAAACATCCATGGCACCTCCTGAAGTCAAACCTGAAACCTGTGGGCACCGAGTGCCAGAGCGCTAGTCACTCTGCCATCAGGCCCCACCTTGAAAGCTAATTACCAGTTTAAATGTAATGCGCTATCCACCAAGTAGTTTCAGCCTTTGGATATTTGTAAATCTTAGCATTTTAAACCTTTTAAATTTATTTTCATTTTTTTTTTTGTATTGCAAAATAAATTAACTGTTTCCTTTTAATCTATAACATTTAAATTTTTTTCTAACCATTATTCAACAATACAGAAGATGTAAAGAAGATGCTCCTGTAAATATTAACGACAGCTAACAGATTCACGTACGAAGGAACAATTGGTTCTTAAATGGAGCACGGATTGAAAGATTTTATTCTAATGTAAACAGGGATTGTATTCAATTTTATCATCTTTTATTTATGCAAAAGTCTTTGTCCAAAATATTGTGCTTCTTCATAAAGAATTTCTTTGCTTTTCATTCGCTAACTATTATTATGTAAATCTTTTCACTGGATTTGACGCCTCCTTTAAAATGGCTTAGTCTTTCATAAAGACTTTTGAATGGGAAGTTTAAATCATTTTCCAACGTTTTAAAGTTTTCTAAGTTGTTTATTGTAATTTTATAATGATTGTGAAAATTTAAAAACATCTGGAAATGTGTATATAATTTTAAATCGGGTATTCCATATATTAATTGTTAATAAAATAGTTTAATAAGATTGTGATATTTAATTTTTATTTTTTAAAATTATTGAAATAGCAAATATATTTTTCAAAAATTTCGTTTAATTACTTTTAATTTAAACATTAAATCTTTATTATCAAAATAATAGACATTTTTTTAAAAATTGTCTCACATTATTTTATTAATGCATTACGTAATTACATAATTAATATATATTTTATAATTCAAATATTAAACTTGATTTTTTACAATACCTCTTTGTATAAAGCCATATTATTATAAGTTTTAAATAATATTTTTAATGCTAATTAATGATAGTTTTTATATAAGTTTATAATATAAGATTATAAGTTTTAAATAATATTTTTAATGTTAATTAATGATAGTTTTTTTTTTGAATAATTAATTAGGCATATTGCTATCAGAAAATATTTTTCAACAGACAGCAATTTACATTAGTTTCTTTTATTAATGTTTTAACTCAATTGGTCTGTGAATTCTCGAATCATTCCAAGGGTTTGGTGCATTGGTTTCTGGTGCTACTTCATTTTATAACAAGCATTCCAATCTACTTCAATTTAGAGCTCCTGTGAAATGGAAGATAGAATGCTTCCTGCGATTCAGCTACTAGTATGAAGGAAAAATGTTGAATGTGCTCTCAGAAAAAAAAATCATTATTTGAATGACAACGATTGCTTGCTGCATGTTGAAGGTAATGTAAAACGCCCGTCTGATAAGGCCTTTATAATCTTCTCTTCCCAGATCAATTGGTTACTGGATTGATTTATTGCGTTTCTCTCTAACTTTTAATTTCCCCCTAAACTTAACTGGCCCCTCAGTTCAGAAGATCTGTGTGTTTACCAATATTCTTCCTAGTCCTTGGGAAACCACCTGGATTGTAAAAATTGTTATATTAAATAACAAATAATTGTTGTTTTTGTTGTTTCCAAAAAACTAGAAGTTTGATCACTTTTAGAGCCGCAGATATGTCCAGATTCATAACTAACTAGATTACACTATGCAATTGTGATCTCTAATTTTGAACGAATAATCCTAGAGTTTATATCTAGGAGCTTAGCACACTGCCCCACCACCCTTTTTTTTTTTCTTACCCATTAGACAGATTTTCCCCTTCTGACACGTTTGAAGAAGAAATCTAACAAATGCTGGTCCTGCAGGAGTATCTCTTCCGAATTGCAATGGTACAGTGATTAGATTAGCCGGAATCATTTTAGATCAGTAGTAGTATCCCTCTAACAGACTGGAAAACGCTAAATCCGCTATTCCAGTGACAATGACCTGAAAAAAGAGACTATATCTTTTTGTAAGCCATAACCCATATTAATAAATTGAAACTTGCCTCAATTCATGATGTTAAAATGCTTTAATGTTGTTTCTTAATGTTCTCTAAAGATGGAACTTTTTTTTGTGTCATACTTTTTGCATCACATGTTTTACAACATTCAGTAACTACACTATTTGAAATCGGTGATACATTTAATGTAGGGCGACTCAGTTATTCAAACATCATAAAAAAGCGTGAAATCCGCCACTGAAAGATAAGAGCACCCATAAAAATTAACTGTCACTTCATAAAACAGCTCATTACGATACGATATAAGCATCCCAGAATTTTAGATACATTATTTCCCACCCACGTACTGCAAGAAATGTACAACAAGTCGCCCATCTCTTGATATTCAGTTCTAGTAGTGTATAATGCACGCATTGCTCTCTCACGCGATTGGATAGAATCGAATCCAGCTGCTGACTGACGAGTCACGGAAACGCGAGGATCCCTAAATGTAGGGGAGAAAAGGGAAATTTTCGTCCAATTCCGGACTATTTATGAGGCGTGTGTCCATTTTCATCGATTTTTAGAAAACGCTTCTTGATTTATAGGACGATGTAAGATCTTTCTGAAGTTCGTGTCATGGGAGGAATATTGGTTTAAGTAAATAAAAAAAAAAAGATGTGATCAAACTTGACTAGATTTATCGATTACATTTCGTCATGTTATTGTATCGCGTGATGTTTATTTTCTTTTTTTGGATTAGTTGGAATTTTGCCTTTAAATTAATTTTATTGATACCAATATTTTCAATTTAATTTTATTATTAATAAAAAATTTAATTGAAAATATTGGTATCGATAAAATTTAAAGACAAGGAATAAGGGTTAAAAATATATAAGGAATGAAAAATATAAAGGAAAATAATAAGAAGAAATGAAATGGATGAAAATATAAATATAAATGAAAAATATAATGGAAAAGATAATATGAGGAACGAAAAATATAATGGAAAAGATAATATATAAGAAACGAAAAATATAATGGTAAAGATAATATAAGGAATGAAAAATATAAAAAAGAAAAGATAACATAAGGAATTAAAAATATAAAAGAAAAGATAATACAAGGAATGAAAACTATAAAGAAGTAGTAAAGAATCCTTGACATAATGAAATAAAGTGTTCATATTAAATTTGATTAAGTATTTTTAAAGACCATTAAATTTTTTTGGAAATTATTAGCACGTAAGATTATGGATTTAAAGTGACAATAAGGATTTATTTTCTAAATTTCTTAAAAAAACAAACCATGCTTCCTTAAAGTTTAAAATAATTTATTAGTCAATACTTTTTCTCTACCCAATGAATACTAGATTCCTTACGATTTGAACATATACAACTAATATCATTGTTTAAAAAGTTGTTGTTAAAATTATCGATTGTTAAATCTTTATTGTTTTTAAGGTTTTTATTATCAGTATTATTTCGACATGTTAGAGTTTTGAGAGTTTATTTTAGTATTGATTTGGCACGTGAGGATTCAATAATCAATATATAACCATGTACGCTCTATAATAAAAATCTATAAATGTTGTAGTGGCCAGTGTGTAAACTGAAAACTACGAAGTGGCTGGTGTGTAAAGCTTGTTGAATTTCTGAACCAACGAATCTCGGTATGGAACCCCAAAACTGAAATAGCAGTGAAAGTTCTGGTGCCTATAGAGAGGATTGGCACGTTCCCTTTATTGAATTTCAGGAAAAGTTTAGGTTACAGACGACACCCAGATGCCATTTATGGGGATGTTTGTTTCTAACTACGATGACATGATGTGGTTGTGTGATAGACGCCATATGATTCGCCATGTGCAACTCTTTATGTGCTATACATTTAACATTTCAGGGACGAACAACATCAGATTAAATGCCCAAAATTTGAAAGGAATATTATTAAATATTCAAACAGAAATCAATTTCATCTGATTTAAAAGGAATTAACTTTAAATTTTAGTTAGTCTAGCATATAAGCCTGGGCCTGATGGCCAAGTAACTAGCCTCAGGGGCTCGGTTCCACATATTTTGGGTTCGAGTCCCGGCGGTCCATGGATGTTTGTAGTTGCTCGGAATCCACTTTAAAGGTAGTTCCCGGTTTAATATGACTGTTGGGAATAGGACTGACAACTATATCCCGTAAAGAAAACGTATTCTGTCTCGAAATCTGCCTGTAAGCAAACAGCGTTGGCCCACCATAAAGCTGTTACGACAACGAAGAAGAGGTATATAAACATCCATTTCTTAATATTTGTAATATTTTAACATTTTAGATGCATATTTTATTAAGTGGTGGCATAAAATGGATGCATAGCAATAGATGCCCTGTGGTGTTCCGTGCATAACTCTTGTATCTCTCATAACTTTGTTATAATCTGACAATCTAGAGTGAATAATACCACATTTGAAATCAATATTCTTAAACATTTAGGTAATAACCAATTTTATCTGTTTTAAAAGAAATTAATGTTGGATTTTATATACATGTTTATAAACCTTGATCTAAAATACACGAATATTTGAAAAAAACATCACTTGGCATAAAATATATGGCATATGGCCATTTTCTACATACTGTCTGTATAATCAAATCTTTAATAAAACATTGAAAATTAGAAAAAAATAATTTAGAAAAACGTTTTTTTTTTTTTTTTCTTACTAAAAACTTTTTGTAAGAAAAGTTTATATAAGAGTAGATGAGGATATATTTAAGAATACGAAGGAGCTATATTCTGCTTCATATACCTTAAATAAAAATAGGCATAGTTATAAAAAATTAAGTTTATTAAATAAGTAGTAAAATTAATTATTAACTAATTAATAATTAGTTAAATAATTAGTCAGCAAAATTGAGTTAGAAAAATAATTTCACTTTAAATTAATAACGGCGATTTTTTATTTGTCTATATAATAATGGGACCTGATAGCCGAGTGCCTTGAGCTCTGTGCCACAGATTTTGAGCTCGAGTCCCTGCGGAGCCCCTGTAATTTTGTAGTAGTTTGAAATCCATTTTAAGCCGTAGGTCATGGTCTAATATGACTGTAGAGTGTTGGGAGTAGGGCTGACAACCTAGTCCGTAAAAAGAAAACATCTCATGTTCCGGAATCTGATAATAAGCAGACGATCTTGGCCTACCATGGGACTGTTGCGCCATTGCAGAAGATATATAATGATAATAATAATTTTTTACTTGGGTCTTTTTATATTTAGTTTGTTTCACGAAATTTATTTACAATATGAATATATTAAGAATATTATAACAAGCATCAATATTCACAGAATAAATATTCTTGTTCAGATCAATGAAATTTATGTACGAAAACATATCAATACTATGAAATCTAATTTTTCATTTACATAATCAACAGCACATTTTTTTGTCTTCATAAATTTTGATTTTGAAAGTTCTTTTAATGCAGTATTTTACTATGTCCATCCAATTTGTCAGAGAAAAAAAGCACTAAAACTTATGCAAGAATATTGTTTTACAAAAATTTTACTAATAATAACTAAGAATTTTGTTTTCTTTACTGCAGAGGGGCAGGTTGACTATTTGTATACAAAGAATAAAATAAACTAAAATGAAAAAAAAAAAAAAAAAAAGACACAGTGCAATACATCATTCCAAGATCCCAATGTGACATTTACCGTAAAAAGCGGACAGAGATGT
Source organism: Caerostris extrusa (assembly GCA_021605095.1). Classification (NCBI taxonomy): domain Eukaryota; kingdom Metazoa; phylum Arthropoda; class Arachnida; order Araneae; family Araneidae; genus Caerostris; species Caerostris extrusa. The sequence goes on from BPLR01014553.1 coordinate 174,032, forward strand.
ATGGATACATTGCATTTTTGTCTTAACAAAATTTGCTGAACCTATAGTATCAAAAGTCTTACTTGTTTACACAGTTGTATACAAAGTTATTATGGGCAAAATAATAGTTGTTACATTTGATAATTTTGTAAACAAACTGTTATATTTTACAGTTTTAATATTTTAAAAAGCATTATAATGAACTTTTATATGATATAAATAATAACTGTAAATATCGCAATAAAAATAAATTGATCAATGAAATCCAGTTGTGTATAGATCTATACAAAAATGGCATTCTATTGTAAAACCGAAGTCATATTTAAATAAATACTATTCACATTCCAGAAACTTAAAGCCTGATGTATCATTTAAATAGCTTTTCGCACTGACATGCATATAATTCCATGTCACGTGGACAGTACCAATTTCAAACGAAGTCTAAAGATTAAGTTGGCCGGGTTTCGATTTATTCAAAAAGAAACTGGTCAGGAGGTGTTACTCATCACACCAGAGTCGACAAAACACTTAACGTGATTAAAGAACAAACCAGAAATCTAAGAGATAGGTTTAAAAAAAAAAAAAGAAAAAAAGAAAAGAAAGAACTTTTCGTAGAGAAAAATGGCAGAAAGAAAAACTCACGGAGGAAATTACAGCTCTCATACGTTTGCGTGACACAGAAGGGGCGGGAACCAAGCTTTCCGACGTGTCGTGGTCGAACGTCAAACGTGCGAATTCACGACGGGTTTGTTTCTTGCGTGATCTCGGATTCATGTGCAATATTAATAATTCGAACAGCTCTTTCGCCGTTTTTTTTACTTTTTACTTCAGTCTTTGCTGTTTGAAAAGAAAAACCGTTGGTTTCTGTATCCTTTCTCCATTTCCTTTTTTTTGAAGCTTATTTGTTATTTTTCGACGCCATTTTATTTTAGTCGGTTTCCATTTTTGTGTTCTTTTTTTTTTTATTTGGTTTTCCAACCGATATAAGGTTCGCAAATGCGTGTACACAGAAGAACTATGGTTGGGAAAAGTTTTCCAGTCAATTATACACGACTCCGCGGTGGCACGCGACGGGCCTTTAATTGAGATGTTATGTTTTTAGTTTTTAGCTTTGGTCGTGTGGCAACGGTCGAAAGACGTTCGACGTCAGCCGTGGACATAATGGTTCCGAAATACCTTTAGGCTAAATCAGGGGAATATTAAGTTACGATGTACAACACAGAGGCGCTACGTTACGTTCCAGATTTACATGAAATTGCTTTTGACATGTAATCTTGGGTATTAAGTTAGATAGAATTGACATATATACTGCTTGCTTTCTGTGTCGAGACAGGTCTATTTGTGCAGAGTTGGAATATAATTACATTTCTTTCCTCCCCACTACATCATTAGTTTCTTGTTCGCTGGATTCTTTTTTTAAACAAAGGGTTTTCATTGTTGCGTTGTGTTACAACATTTGTTATTTCTTAAAATAAGAGAGAAACTGAAAATAATATAATTTTCAGCAGCAAGAATGTAATTATAATTAAAACATTCGTGATTAGTGAGGTCATGTTATAAAACGTTTAGTATAAAATAAATTAGTTAACGCTATAAATAATTATATTGTTCTTATAACTATTCGTTCCGTGACTAAATTTTATTTTGCATAATTTTCTGCGATATTTTAATATTTTGGTATTTATTCAAAATGTGTCACTATTGCATGACAAAATTTTTTAAACTTAATAATTTTAATTCTTAGCATTGTAGCATTTTTGGACAAAATACCAATATAACATATATATAATAACATTAAAAGCCCGGGAAGAGTTTTGGCATTTCCTTCCCAGGGAGAGGAATGCAAGTTATTTAACTATGGTATATAATAATCCATCACTCAAATTTGACAGCAGATAAACAGTATTGTGAGTAGTCACATTACATGCAATCAGCGTTTTGTACTAATGAGAACAACCTGTCACTCAAATATGCTTGCAGATGTTCGGTATCAAGTATAATGAGTCTCTTAAAATTAGCGATTGCCTGTGCGACCTTCACAGGTCGAAACAACTGCTTGAATATGAACTACTCCATGAGTGGTTCTGTCGTGATTGGTGATAGACCACGAGCTAAGAAATGTCAATGTAAGAAATGTAAGATAAAAGGAGGTTTTGGAGAAGAAAAGTGTGAGTTGATCATGAGTGTTGTTTTACTTTTTTTTTCTTTGAAGTGTATGAATAGCCCGGATTTTCCGCCTGTTTCCAAAGTGAGCCCCTTGTGGTTTCGGAAATGAAGTGCTTTATTAAATGTAGCTTACGGGGGCGAGTAAAGCGAGAAGTCTTTTAGTCTGGTTTGTCGCTGTACGGCCATCTTTTGCACACTTTGGGCTAATTAGACAGGAACCTACAGTTTAAAGTGTATTCCGAACAACTAACAAATATCAGTACCACCACCAGGATTCGAACCTGAATTGGCTGTGGTACAAATTCGATTCAGGATTCGAACTTATGGGGTACCAAAGGCCAGAGCGCTAGCCAATTGGCCATCAAGCTGCAATCTCTTAGTTATTTCCTTTAAAAAAAGTTAGCTTATCAACTAACAAAAAATATTTTACTTAAGAGTCCAAATATTTTAAACTTATTATTACACTTTAAAACAAATTTGAGATATTTTAGCTGAAAACTAACAAGTTAATTAAAAACTAAATTTTGATAATAATAATTATCATGTTTAGTTAAATTGAAAAATGATTTCCTTTTTTTTTATAGTCCAATTATTTATAGAAAGTTTATTTTAATAATGAAAGATTTATATAATGTTTATTTTAATAGATTTAATAGTTAATATTTTAATAGATTTAATAGTTAATATTTTAATAGATTTAATAGTTAATATTTTTAGATTTAATAGTTAATATTTTAATAGATTTAATAGTTAATATTTTAATAGATTTAATAGTTAATATTTTAATAGTTTATTTTAATAATACATTTATTTTACACCATATAAATAATATAGATCTTCGTATAATATCTTTGCTACATACCAAAGCGCTCATCTTTTGTAAGCCATTTTAAAACACATTAATGGTGTCCTTTTCACCATAACTAAACTAATTAAGTTCCATAAAGCCACACACTTTTATATCCCCACAGGCAAAGTACCCTATTACACCACGCACAAACCAACTCCAGCAGCACCCCATAATTCCATTCTAACACTGACGGTAGTGGTCATTTTCTTAGGCCCAGTGAACCGCTTATAATGCACTTCTGGGCAAAATGTTCCTCTAAACACATAGTCAAACCTCCGCAACACCATATCAAAACTTCCACCCCCTGACAACCCCACCCCTTGATTTAAAGCCCCCTCCGGGCAAATTGAATTTTACGTGACGAGCCATGCTAGGGCTCTGGTCATTCTCTAACACGTCTGACCACTTCATAAGCCTCCCTAGAAAATTTAACATCGTCATCGAATCCGTGCGCGCTGGATCGAGAAATGATTAATCAGAGTTCCACCCCTCCTCCCCCTGGACATCCCCCTCTCCCTACGGTCGGTTTACTACACCCAGATATTATATTCGCTGCCAGTTTCGCAACATGGAAGAATACATGCTATGATAATATGTTAGCAGCCTCCTAGATAAATGCGCAGTTGGTTGCCAGACGATTTTGGTCGGTATTGGTGTTAAATTTTGATGCTCCCGCTGGCAACAACAGCATGCTTCCAGAATTTTGCCACCAATTCGATCAGTGGGAGGCTTGGAGCGTGAAAGTGTTTCATACGATTTGTGGGCGATGATGTCTGTAAATCTTAGCTCCTGCTTGGACTGCGTAGCTGGCCTTGTAGTAAATTGTCATTCCTTGACGTCATATATAGAGCGTTTAAATTTAGATTTCCATTTGCGTTTAGATATTAATTAAACAACGACGGGCATTATTTAGCGCAAATTCATTGCATTTAGTTTATTGAATGTTTAAATATTAAAATTGTATGTGGTTTTTCGGAAATATTTTTATTTGAAAACAGAATATTCTTTAAAATATTTTCTTCATATGTTAAAGGTCATTCTTTAAATATCTAATTTCAAAAATAAATAAATAAATAATAATTTTCAATAATTAAAATAATTAGAGAATATATTTTATTATATTTGATAAATATATTAAGAATATTCTTCAATAAATATATTTTAGACAAGAAATATTTGAATTATTTTTAATTAGGAATTATTTAATATAACACAAAACGCAATACTCTATAATTTGGTTACCATGGTAACATGGTAATTTAAACAAATTGGATCCGTTCTAATTTTTTTCTCAACTGATCATTGATCCAAAATAATAAAATGCGATTATTTTTTTTTTTTTGTTTTTTTTAAATTTATTTTGTTTTATAGCAGGAATTTAATTCGATAAAAATAATATACAATTTGATAATCACTTAACTTATTTAAAATTTAGGTTATTACATTGAAGTAGCTATTGGTTTACATGGACGTTGACAGATTCTTAATTTACCCCATATGATTAACAAATTGGTACCCCATACGGTTAATAAACGTCATGGAGTCGCGCAATTTTTTTCTCAACTATTCATTCATCCAGAATTATGAAATGCGAATTAGATTTTTTTTTTTTTGTTAATTTATTTTATTTTTCGATAAAACTATATGCTAACATAAGATTATATAATATTTGATAATTATTTAATTTATTTGAAATTTAATTTATTATATTGCATTAACTGTTGGTTCACGTGGATGATAATGGATTATTAATTTACTTCATATTTTGTTATAGAAAAATTTTATGAAAACATTTTTCAAATGTGCATATTTGTATTTTAGAACGATGTTTTTGTAAAAAAAAAAAAATATTTTTTACTCTTGAAAATTAAGTTAGATATATGATGGTATCTGCATTCTGCTTCCTAGCTATAATTTTTGTTTTAATTTTATTTAAATAAACATTGCAATTAAGAATTACCAGTGTACAAATATATGCATTTGAAATTGACAAAAATAATAAAAGATTCTTTCAATTAATTCTTTAATATTTATCTTAAAATTTAATAAAATAAATATTATTTTTTATTGAAATAAAGGGGTGCTTGATGGCCTTGTGACTAGCGCTCTGACCCTCGGTGCCATGGATGTTTGTAGCGATTCGGAATCCACTTTAAACCCTAAGTCGCGGCCTAAAGTGACTGTAGAGTGTTGGATGTAGATCTGACAACCTCACCCCATAAAAAACATCTCCTGTCTCGTAATCTGTTAGCAGGCAGAGGGCCTTAGCCCGCCATAGGGCTTATACACCAATGAAGAAGAAGATGAAATAAATATTATTTTGAATTGGTTAAAGCTTCACTAAAGAAATCACTTTCCATCTTTTAAAAATTATAATGAAGCAAATATTTTCTGTAATAGATACACAGTATCTACTTTTCAACACTACTATGATAAATTTCTGTTTCAATAAATTCAATTCTTTCTGTTATGCTTACACAAAATACCATGGAAATGTTTAAATTTAAAAAAAAAAAAAAAAAAAAAACTTGCCTAGTCAATGTAGGAGAAGAATAACTTATTAAGTTAAAATTATGCTAAAAGTGAATTATTGATCAAGGTTAAAAATGAATCTGGGGATTTCACACACATTAAAATCAAAAGTAAAAAGAAATTACTGAGAAGGAAAAATTACTATAATAAATTTTTTTATAATTTAAATTGGTATGATTTATTTATTACCTGATAGCCGAGGGCTAGGTTTGAAACCCGGAGGTGCCATGTATACCTGTAGTTGTAGTAAAAAATATACCTGTACCTGTAGTTAAAAAGAAAGCATCTCGGAATCTGTATCTCTCGTTTCGGAATCTGCTAGTAGGCAGACGGCCTTAATCCACCATATGGCTGTTACACAATTGAAAAAGATTTATTTATTAAAAATGCAACTTAAAATATTTTATCAATATATAAATAAATCTCTATTTGCCAAACAATGATTGCATGTTATATTTAATAAGAATATACAACTTAATTTACATTTCATTGAACAAATTTATCTAACACCAAAATTGTAATGTCCTATAAAATATTTAAACATCTATCTAAATAAATTAACATTTAATGGAATCAGGAACTTTGTTGTTTGAATTACTTTTAATTAAAATTATTTTCTAAAATATGAACTGTTTTAATTCCAAATATTTTATTTTCCGTTTGCAAATTTTGCGCGAAAGGTTTGGTAAAAAAAAAAATAATTTTACTGGCAGATACAGATACAGTTATTTTACACATAAATACAGATGCAGTTAGTCCCAAGAAAAATGTTTATATGCAATCACTAATCTCATGGGAACACAAGTGTTATAATCACATTAGTATCAAATTTGCTTTCGTTTTGCTGAAATTGTACATTATTTACATTCCATTTTAATGCATCTATCATTAAATAATTTTTTTTTTTTTCAAATCAATTAATGAATGTTTACGGAATTTATCATTTTAAATAAAATCTCCCTCATGACTTGTTTCCAAGTGTTAAATTTAAAATCTTATTCCACGGTGTAAATTTGTGAAATATGTCTGAAAATACTTTTTATTTAATTTCTCTCTAAACTTTAATAAACATATATTGGATTTATTTTTTTAATGTAAGGGACTTAGGAATTGAAATATTTTGCCTCCATTGAGAAATCTTTAATTGAATTACATGTTACGAAACTTAAATTCTAGAACACCTATTTTTATATATATATATTTTTTTTATTTTATTTTTTAGTTTGCATATCAACTCAGGTATTAACGAAGATGTTTGCGAATGAAATTTCTTTCATGTTGTACAAATTAAGACAAAAGTGAATCTGTCTTCTGGAAAAATTCACTTTTCTCCTAAAGGTCCCTCAGCGATTAAATCTAATTTGATTACGAAATGTGCAGCGAATGTATTTCTTGCAAAGATATGTTTGTATATTTTGACATATTTAATAACATATTTACTTATCACGGGCTTATATCATTTTATGATTTATGTTAAATGAAAAAAAAAAAATGCATGTTGATTTTCTAATTATTTGCTTATTAGTTTTAAACATAAGTTGTTTTTCTGTCTAATTCTAAAGAGACTAACTTTTATGAATTATTTTTTTTATTTTATTACGCCTTGAAAACTTAGATCCTAATCAAAATTAGTACGAAGCATCTCATAATGAAATTAATTTTCAATTACTTCGCATGCTTGCCTACTGTGACATGTTTTTACTAAAATAAAATAAAACTCTTTTATTCCGTTTCGTATGTTCTTGATTATAAAAAATTTTCTTTAGTAATTACCTCTTTAATAATTACTCATTTCAGTTAATAAGATTGAATAATGTTTCTTGAGATATCTAATAACTCTTACATTTTTTTCTTCTTTGCACTAATTTTAAATCTTAATTACATAAACTTGCAACAGGCTTTCCTTAATTTTCCCTATTTTATGTTTAATAAAATTAAAAAGATTTTACCTTTTTTTTTTTTTTTTTAGTGTTTCTGTTTGATAAAAACATCAAATAATATACATTAAAATGGAAATGTTATGGATTTTCACAATTTTATCTGTCGTTGAATTTTAAATGCAGTTAAGAACTTTCTTTTTACATTCGATGAATTATCCAAAACTTCGAGTAAAAAAACTTCATATAAATTGTTGCCATTTATACTTTTATAACTGTTATTTATAAATTAATTATTGCCATTTTGTGTCTTTGAATCTTCATAATTTAAAATGATATTTGAGATTTTAAGGATTTCCATTTTGGTAAATTAGATTTCTGTATTATATAACATTTTTTACAGCTTTCTGTTGATGTAATAAATAATTGTAGAAAAGTAAAAGAAAATTCGCATAAATGTTTTATTCTTTCACAAGAAATGATTTGTTGCAAAAGATTATAGGACAGCAATTTATATGAATTTTCTAACAAGATGCTAAAAAGTTAATAATCCAAGACATGATAAATTCTAGCAAAATTGCCCCATGCTAAATATATAATTAAAAACACACATTTCTCATATGCATTCAAAAACATACTACGACTTAATTAACTGAACAAATTTGATTAATAATTTTGCTAAAACTACTGTTTTCATACTATTAATAATAAAATAAATCTGATTTATTTGGATATTATGCAATTTTATTAAATTTACAAGTATAAATTTTAATTCAATAAATTGAGTACATAGCTATATTCGATAATTTTTCAAATTATTAAATAGATGGGCAAACATTTAATAAATTTTTCATCACCTAAAATTAATAGAAATAAGCTAGAGTAACAAAAAAAGTTTGTGATAATATATTTTATAGTATAAAAAATGTTTATTAAATTTTCTTTGGTAAATAAACAAATTATGTTTCAATAACATAACATTTTTATCATAACCTTTAATAAGTTATGAATAAATGATTAGTCTAGAATTTTTTATTAAATATTTTTTTGTTGAATGACCAAATTAGGTTTCAATAATATAACGTTTTATCATAACCTTAAATAAATTATGAATAGATGATTAGTCTAAAATTGTTGATTAATTTTTTTGTTGAATAAACAAATTATGTTTCAATAACATAACGTTTTATCATAACTTTATATAAGTTATGAATAAATGATTAGTCTAGAATTTATTGTTGCTTAAATTATATTCATTAGATAAGCGTTATGTCATCTATAGGTATATAATTAAAGTAAACAATATAAATGAATTATTCATATTTGTAAAAAGATTTTGTTAAGATTAAAAGTCTTTTTTTAACCAATTCTTTAATATTTTTTTCTTTGTTTAAATTTAAAAAGATTTAAATTGTAGTATTATTCTCAAACTATTGAAAAAAACGTTCTTTTAAACAAAATATTTAATCGCCATTTTAAAAATACCTGTACATTTTTAGATGGATGCATTTTTTTAATTGATCGCAAAGCTTATTTTGAGCCACAACTGCTTATCCCTATCAGAGAAGTCTTTTCCAAAAGTCCTCTTCTTTCATTACAGATTTAGAACAAGTATTTTAATGAGTTCCTTTTCAAAATGGCGACGCGCAGCGAAGCTAACGAGACAATTTATCGTCTTCTGATGCACCCCACACGTGTTCTTTTTTAAAGAATTCCGATTTGAAACGGACACTAATGAGTTCAAAATTATGAAAGAACTTCGAAAGTAATTGTTCATTTGTCATCTCTGAGTTGAAATATGAAAAATAAAATAAAATGTAATATTCATTTCCATTCTAGGAAAGAAGCAGTCAATCCCCCATAAATCTTTTTTTATCTTTTATTTATTTGAAACGTTCTTTTTTATTTTATTTTATTATTATTTTTTTTATTTTTACTTCTTCCTTTTTCTGATTCTTCCCGGTGAGTTCTGTATCAATCGTTGGCAACATTAATGGCTTTAAAACAATTTGAATCTTGAATTAATGAAAGGACACCAGAAAAAATCTTTTGAAAATGGTGGAATTAGTTTATGATAGATTGTTATTTTTGTTAGTGTTGTTTTAGGGAGTAAATGAGAAATAAATGACAAGTCATTTTCATGAAATGATTTTTGAATCTTTAAAGACAATGTCACAGTATAATATAATGTTAGAAAATATACTACTACGATACAATAACATTTATTTTCAAAATATTCATTAAAGATATAAATAAAATTTATTTTTATTAAAAATATTTATTTCGTTTCAAACTAGACGTAGTTAAATCTTTTAATTTATTTTTACAGTAACTTATAAGATTTAAATACATTTTATACAAAAATGCAATTTATAATTTTAAAACAAATTTGTTAAGTAATTTTCTTTTATTTCAAAAATACTTGAATTATTTATTTAAATATAGTCTTATTTAAGTTATCCCTTCATTAAAAAAGTTATGATCGAATTTAATTGAAATGTATTTGAAAATGTTTCAAAATTTCCTTTTCATTTCCTTTTATACAATTTTAAATAGGATAAACATGAAAATAAAGAAAAAAAAATATTTTTCACTTTAAAAGATTTTATAAATTATTTTTTAAAAGAACATATTGCAGAATGATTTGGAAAAACTTTTATTTAGACAGTTAATTTTATATTCGAAAACATAATAATTAAACTAGCACCATTTGTGATTATCAATAATGTTAAATAGTTATTTTCATTTGACAGAAAAACACAATTTTTAATTTTAATATATACAAAATTGAAATTCTAGTGGAAAATCAAAATCGCTGCACAAAGTGCATTTTGAGTAATATTTTTAATTTATAAAAATTTAATGAAAGAAAGTTTACTTTAAAAATGAATATAAATGTATTAATTTCAGTAGTTTGAAATTTACAATAAATAAATAAATAATATAAAATAAAATTCTATACTAAATAAATTCAGATTAAATTTTTACAACAAAACAATACTACTGAATACTAACTTAAAGCATACAAGGCATATAAAAACATGTCTACAATTTTAAAGTTACGTAAATATAATTTAATTTAAAAAGTTTAAAAAAACAACAACTATCAACCTAGTTCAAAAATGAACTATGTAACAACTGTACAAAAAGAATAGTATTATATTTATAAAAAGTATAGTTAAGAAATAAAGGACAAGGTATTAATAATAGTCTTAAAAAGTTTAAATTCTAAAATATATAATCGATAATTTTATAATTCAACTAGTCGTGAGTAAAAAATTAATTACCCTTAAAAGTAAAAGGTGAGGTGATTTAAAAAAAATAATAAGGTATCTAAAATTCATAGTGAAGTGCAAAAGTTTTTTCAGAAAATTTAGGATACAATATTTATAAATTTTAAAGAATAAGACCTTCAAATATTAATGCCTTATTTTTTATTTAAAAATTTAGAAAAAAAAAAAGATTCTTGCAATATTTCCTTTTTTTTTCTTCATTACTTTGTATAGTAGTCTTAATAAGTGTACCTGTATATTGGTTTTCTTTTTAGATAAGGTATTTTCTTTTTCATTAAATTTAGGGGTTTTTTAGTATATTAACATAGTTTCAGTATATTAACATTTCTTTAGTATATAAAAATTTTTTTATATATTAATATTATATAAAAATTTTGTTTTTTTTTTTTTTCTTTTCCTTTCTTCCTATTTTATTTTTGTTATTTGTTGTTATTATTTTTTTTTTTTTTGGAATTCATTTTTCGATTTTTTTCCGTGTATGGTTGTGATATGCATAAAATTTTTTGTATTGTTTGTATATTTAAAAATATACAAACAATATCATACAACAACATATATATGTTGTGAATATTATTATTGAGCTTCGTGATACCTCTATTATGTGTGGTACACAAAATGATTGCTTGTGTTTGAAATAAAAAAAATACTTCATTTTAAAAAGATTGAATAAAAATTGTAAAATAGCATGTCGATTTATTTAGGAACTTATTTTTAGATATATAGATTCAGGTCATACTTTAAATAAACAAAATATTCTTTCTTACACTAAATGGGTTGAACTGATGGATTTCTTAATTTGACTGATTGAAAAATTTTATGAAATAAAAATACAGAAAACAGGTGAAGATAATAGAGTTTTGCAATAAATTATAAGTGTGGATAATTTTACTAATTTTAATTTTAAAGTAAATAATTTTGTGCAACTTTTTTAACAAACAACACCTTACATAACCTGTTATTATGAGCTTTAAAGATTACATAAAAAAAATTGTGTTTTACTAAAACATCCAAATTTATGAATATCAAAGATAGTTCAAACTGTGGGGCAGTTATATATATATATATATATATATATATATACACATAATGTGTGTGTGTGGGTATGTATGTGGATATGGTTGTTTTAGCACAACTCAAAAGCTATAATACTTAGAATTCTATAATTGTTTTTCACTGAATTCCCTAACTTTTTATACGTAGAATAGACGAAAATCTCGTTAAAGTTGTCTAACAGTTTTAACAGTGACGTTTTTTTTGTTTAGTTTGTTAGATTGTACACAATAATTTTCGAAACAAGTATAATTTATGTATATGAAAGCTCCAGAAATTCCGCGTTCAAATACCCATTGATAAGTAGCTAATAAAAAGTTAACATGAAAATGAATTCAAAGTTTGAAATGAATTGTAGATTTGGTATTATATTTATTCAATATCAAAACAAAAAGCAAAATTTCACGTGCGAGATATTTATTAAATTAAAAGCAATCTCCAACAAGGTCTTTCATGAATATTTTAAAGTAGAAAAAAAAAAACGTAAATGGAAAATTATTAACTTTAAAAAAAGGCGTCATATTTCAAATTCTAAGTATTTTCATAAAATGATTTAAAAGTAGAGAAAAAAATTGCTCTTTCAAAAGAAGCCAACGCATATGGTCTTGAAAGATTTCAACCGCAAACAAATATAATAAATTGGAAATTCCCTCGTTTCATGCTGTCGTTGAAATAGCCAATTAAATATATACTTTTTTTATTTTCTTTGAGCAATTCTTTAGATTTTAAGATATCATTTATTAATTAAAATTAAATGAATTTAATATTTTTTTTTCGCTCTTTGTATTGATTCGGATTTTATTTCTACATTTTCTCCATTTGCATTTGAAGTATTCTCAATAATTGTAAATACGTAAAAAGTAATCTAAAAATTAAAGTTTTTTTAAAATTAAATCATGTGTATTATAAATCTTAATATATGCAAACAAACAAATATAACTTTCTCGAATTTAATTTTTTTTGGCATCATGTATTTGTTTTATACACATGTTTTAAATTATTTTCAAAAATTTTTTTCTTTAGGATCATTATTGTAACATTTTTGCAAAGACAGCTGATATAGATGAAAATAGTTACTTTACATGTGAATGAAAATAGTTTTTCTTATAAACAAGTAATATAAAAACAATTTTTATGTAAATTCCTACTTTTTTTTTCACTATATTGCAGAAAGTCCTTTATAAATATTTTTCATTCATTTTATTTAAGTTTATCTGGCGTCATCTGTTGGTAGATATATGCAACTTAAATCTAAAAAAACTAAAATTAATTAATTAAATTTAATGAATGAATTAATATTTGAAAAAAACTGTATTAACATCCCAGTGTCATCCACTACAAGTTCAAAAAAATGTATTTGAACTTGAGTGGATGAATAAAAAAGTATTTTATGAACGATTGAAAATTTGAACAAAATATATATAGGGAGAGTGTGAGCTAATAGTAGGAATTGAAAAAAAAGAGTAATAACTTGTCAACAAAATGTCTTATTTGATAAAGTGCCTTTATCACAAAACATTCACCTTCTAAGAAAAAAAAATTACCAAGATATTTATCCATATACATTCACTCTTTACTCATAAAATATTACTTTAATAGTGTTTTTATTAAATCTTTAATGCACTACTCTTTTAAGTATTTGCACATCAATAAATTGTATAACTCTTTATATATTTTTGCTTCCACAAACTTTTTACCATAATTATCAAATTAGTTCGAATTTTTCATGAAATAGCATGAAACAAAATAAATACACCCTTGTATCATTTATAGACCATTCAATATCGCATGGAATTTGTATCTTAATGACAAATGTTTCAAGAAAGATGTATGAAACTTAATTATTTGTCAAATTACACGATCTTTACAATATCCATGCTGCCTATTAAAATATTTGTGCTATTAAAAGCAATATGCATCTATAGAAGAGTTGAAATATTATAATTCTAATTTGATTTCCACTGCATACTGGAATTTCTGTTGTTGTTTTGCTATCACTTGGGCAAAGCAAACCTATTCAACTCTTAAAAGAAAGGGGGGGCAGGGGATAAACCCATTTTCAGTAACAATATTGAATTCATACAATTCATTCGTATATACGTATCTCAATTTGTATAATCATACAATTCATGTATACATATTTGCCTCGATCCCAGAGTATATATCCATGTCACCATGATGGTGCCACTGTTGCCATTGCCATATCATATGATAGACACATACGACATACATTCGTATGATAGGCAAATACGACACATACACAAACACTCAGCATACCTATTGTATATCCTTGATTAAATTTTTTTTTCAAACCAAAAAAATAATAATTTGTTTTCCAAGAAATCTTATAAAGTGTATCTTTAATGAAAAGCAATTTTTATACATCCACAAAGTAGCAAATGAATTCCACTGCTTGCACTTTATTTTAGTTTTGCAATCCTTTAAATAGAAAGTACAGTAGTACCAAAGCAAACCTAGAAACAAAATAATTCTTTCTTTTGAAAATTAAAAAACCAATTATATCTATCATTAACAAAATAACGTGTAATTATATTGAATATTAACAAATTCATATTTATTATTTATTTATTTAATTTAACAAATATTTATCATAATTGTATTTTATTTAAAAAATTCAATTAATTACCACGAGGCAATATCAAATAAATTTGTCCCATCATAGAAATGTATGTCTATGTGCCTTTGATTTTTGTCTATTCTGGCGAAAACCGTGTGAAGATAGATACCTTAAAAAACAGAAGCCTGATTGAATTTTCTAAGCCTTCCTTCACTAGGTAACCGCTCAAAGTTCTTCATTCCAAAAGGCAGCGCGTACCTACCGGGAGCGAAGTTTTTTATAGTTCTTTAATTTGATTTCCAGTGTTTACCCTCCAATGACTTCTATTTTAGTTTTGCACTATTGTAATCTAAGAACGATCTTTAAGCTTTTGAAAATAAAGAAAAAAATCAATTATAATCTATCATTAACAAAATAATTTGTAATTATATTGCATATTAAAAAATCCATATTTATTACTTATTTAATTAATTTAATGAATATTTTGTCATTATTGTATTTTATTTTAACAAATCTATTCGACTTCCATTATGCAATATCAAATATATTTGTCTCTCGCCAGAATAGACAAAAATCAAAGGCTCATAGACATACATTTCTATGATGAGACAAGTATATTTGATATTGCCTAGATGAAGTTAAACTCTTTTTTCTATTTTAGTTTTGCAATCATTTGAGCAGAACAAACCATGACAATCAAGGAATGATTTTCAGGCTACGTGTTCTTTTGAAAATTAAAAAAAAAACAATTATAAACTATCATTAACAAAATAACGTGTAATTATATAGTATATTAATAAATCCATCATTATTATTTAATTAATTTAACGAACATTTTACCATCATTGTATTTCAATTTAACAAATCTACACGACTTCCATTCGGTAATATCAAATATATTTGTCATCATAGAAATGTATGTCTATGTGCCTTTGATTTTTGTCTATTCTGGCGAAAACCGTGTCAAGATAGACAAAAGTCTGATTAAATTTTCTAAACCACAAGATCTTTCCTTACTAGGTAACCCTAGAAAGTTTTTCATTCCAAAAGGCAGCGCGGTACCCACCAGAAGCGAAGAATTTTTTAGTCCTAATTTGATTTCCAGTTCTTACCCTCCAGTGACTTCTATTTTAGTTCTGCAATCATTTGAGCAGAACAAACCATGGCAATCAAAGAATGATCTTTAGGCTACGAGCTCTTTCGAAAATTAAAAAAAAAAAACCATTATAATCTATCATGGACAAAATGATGTGTAGTTATATTCATATTTATTAATTATTTAATTATTTTAATTAATTTGCTGTTATTTTTTTTTTTTCATTTTAACAAATATATTCTACATCCATTAGGCAATATCAAGCATACCATATTTGTTCTCATGATAGAAATGTATGTCTATGTGCCTTTGATTTTGTCCATGGCGAAAACCGTGTCAATGTGGACAAAAGTCTGATTAAAAAACCAAAAACTAAAGTCTGATTGAATTTCCTATACCACAAGATCTTTCCTTACTAGGCAACTCCTCAAAGTTTTTCATTCCAAAAAGGCAGCGCGTACCTACCAGAAGCGAAGAATTTTATAGTCCCTAATTTGATTTCCAGTGCTTACCCTCCAGTGACTTCTATTTTAGTTCTGCAATCATTTGAGCAGAACAAACCATGGCAATCAAAGAATGATCTTTAGGCTACGGACTGAAAAATTCTTCCTTTCGAACGCAAATAAACACTTATCCTGGGGGCAGCAATAAAATGATTTGTGAGTCAATAACGCCGAAAAATTTCCAGGTTTTTCCAAGGTTTGCTTTAATTTAAGAAGCAAAACGCTCCGGGGCTCCTAAAAAGTGTGTTGTATTTTAAAATAAAATTTTAAATGGGAAACTCCCGTTCTGAAATTCGTATCTATATACCAGCAATGCATGCGGTGCCGTGCAGCAGCGTAAATATGTGTTTTTTCCCATCAAATCTTTGGCATCGGTGGTATGAAGGAAATAATAGTTTTGATTTTAAAGAAAATACGTTTCTTATTTTGAGGAAGGATATGGAGTTTTCGGTTCCGTTTCTTTTTGCAAGTTTGCCATGAAATATCTGTATGGATTCTTTGAACATTTTGTATACCGAAACTTTGATCTTCATCCACTGAAAGTTCAATTCGTATATCATTTTTTTGTATATTATTTCCTTTTCAGATTTTTTATTGTTGACGCAGTTTGCAATCTCAGCATTTCTATTGCATATCGTTTTCGTCTGATATAAATAACAGGGGCGTAATATTTTTTTCAAAATGTGTTGATAATATAAGTCACATAATTTCTTTAATATATATTATTTGTTGACAAATATTTTTTAAAATATTAAAATAAATAGTAATATTAAAATATTGATTATTTTCTGTGGTTGATATCGTTTTAAATGTAAAATGTCATAATTTTAGATAAATAAATTTTTATTCTGACTCTTGAAAGATTATTCACCTGAAAAATTTTTCACAGTAATATATGCAATATTTATTTTTAAGATGCAATATAATGAAGAAGTTTATAATTTTTAAAACAATGATCGTAAAAGAGTCCTTCTCTGTTTTGTAATTAAGTAATAAAGTTTATTCTGCTATTAATGTTATTTTTATAAACAGTACAGTTAAGTATTTTAAAATACATAATCCTTTAAAAGTTAACCAGAACAAAGCAATCCAATACTTTTAACTGCATAACACAGAACTTAACCAAACTTTCTCTTAACAACAAGTAATTACCCCCACTGTTTTTTTTAAAAATATTTCTTATTTCCTTTTAAAAAATATTTTCTTCAATTCAAGTCATCCAGATTTAAAACTAGGAATTTGGAAATTGATTTTACTAACTAGGTCATAATAATTGAATTTTAAAAGTGCGTAATCTCAATTTCTGTTAGTTCTCTGGTCTATGGGTGCCTTTATGCTTTCAATGGTAGAGTAACGACATATTCATGAAACTGTCCTTCACCCAAATCATCTCTCAATTTATACAGTTTTTTTTTCCTGTTACCTGACGTTTGAATTTATTTGAATCTTTATAGAATACAGCACAGTTCGAGTTGATCTTGTGATTTTATGCGGTTTTGTAGCTTGAGCATCGCCCGCGAGGAGAATCGCCTGAAGGTGTCGATGCCAAACACTCAGGATTTCCTTGCATGAAATCCTTGCTCAGTCAGCTACTTCGTCTCTTTCCTCAAAATGATTCCCGCAAGAATCCTCAGTCGCTGAGTCAGGAACACTGGTCCACCATTGACCTTCGTCGGTACAGTGATCACTGGAGTTCATTCCTCCATCCCATCCTCAATTTTTCCTGAGCAATTCAAACCATGTTTAATTACAGCATTCGTGTCTACAGCACGGATTGCGCGTCTCGAGAAAGTTTCTTCATTGACCACTGGAGGAGAATTTGAAATCGGAGACCGATTTTTAATTTCCTCTAATTCCAATTCTTCCAATTTTCTTCTCGATTTTTAATTTCCTCTCGTGTGCTTCCCTCTCCACTCCGCAATTATACTATAATATTATCCCATTTCTTTTCGAGAACTCTTCATGAGATTTCATTATTATGTACCAAAGCTCGAATATTCTCACTCCTCATTTCCGCTCCTCCTATCCAATTCTTGAAGATCGCATTTTATGAGTTTTTTAGTAAGAATGTCATTGGCAATTATTTCCTCCAAACAATTTGTTATTTTTAGAAGTAACAGTGGAATGCGCATTACCTTTATAAAAAAGTGATTTCGAACTTGTATTTCAAGCAGGATCCAATCATGGATTCTACCCTCCAGTGATGATCTTGACGGGTACTTGCCTTACCCATTGCTCATTGACTTTCAGACAAAACTTGAAGATTAGAGAAACACACTTATTTGATATATATCAAACACATGACTTAAAAATGAATAGAATTGCGACTCCAGCAATTAATATGTACAACGAAAATATAACAGTAAACTAAAACACTCTTGCATGATAGCTGGCCTCAACAACACTCTCAGCCCTCTTAGGTTCTCTTGATGTTCCTCAACATTGATGGCCTTCTGCCTGAGCTCTTGGTCCCACGGTCTCATAACCTTAGTGTGTCCTTCTCCCATGGTGGACACCACTTTTATTTTTCCATTTTTCCTACTTCAGATTTTAACTCGTTTCTTCCTGTCTGCTCTCTTTCCCGTACGTCACTTTGATGTCACGCTGCAAGTTCTAGTCCGTCTCACAATACCAGGGTCGTACAGAAGCATGTACTATTTTATAGTGCGAATAGTTTGTAAATATAGTTATAAAAATAAGACAAGGTAGAAGAGGTTTTCATGAATTGGTGGGTGATTGTAGCCCTGTTCTTTAATATTAAACGAGAGTATGTCACATTAAAAACTAACCTTATTATCTTTTACCATTTACTTTTACGTTAAATGTGAAACTTACCATTTCTTTTTGAAGGATTATTAAAAATTTTCATTTTTAGATTTAATAATTTTTTGTGGTTTTGAATTACCAACATTTGTCACTATAATGACATCCTACAATGACGTCCCCTCAGTCACTACAATGACGTCATCCCAGTCACTACAATGACACCGAGTTCTGCTATACTGTATTCATATTGTGGCGCATTATTTTAAAACCAACTACAGGAATAATGTTTGATGAAAAGTATTGGTATTAGTAAAGTATAGTACCCGTTCCCTCAAAACCAGTGGAAGAAATGTATACCCTACAGATCAATTGTGCTGATGAGCATGATTGGTTTTGCTTACCTGATTTCGAGATGAGTTCCAATATCAAAGCATATCCACCATTTCGCTCTGACCTCAAATTTTAGAAATTAAGAATGCCTATGAATATATTACATGTTAAACATATCCCATTCAATATGAAATGATCCATGGAATGGCAAAAACATGAAACACTTTCTCCAAATGAATTCAAAGAGGTTGTTACGTCGAAACCCAGGTTCCCCTGCATAGGGGAGGTCAACGCCCTATGTCCAGAAAAACATCCTATCTGTGGGGGTGTCTGGCAGGGGGTGAGATGACAGGGAGAAAGAGTGTAAGTAAAAGAGTTGAACTTCTGCAACCAAAGAGAAAGGTTGTGTGGCAGTCTATCTTCGAGTTTGATGGCTGCATAAATAAAGGAGTTGAAACTCAGCGACCAAAGAGAAAGGTTGTGTGGCAGTGCATCTTCGAGTTTGATGGCTGCATAAACTAAATGAGTTGAACAACTACGACCATAAACTAAAGAGAACAATGATCGTGTGGCAGTGCATCTTCAGCTTGATGGCTGCATAAGTAAAAGAGTTCAATCAGTGTAACCAACGAGAAAGGTTGCGTGTGGCAGTCCATCTTCGAGCTTGATGGCTGCCTAAATAAAGGACATTAATTAATACAGTCCACATTTTTTACTTGAGTTTATTTTTGTGACCGAGCTATCGAACAGAGGTGTATAAATAAAACTGTTTAAAAATTGATATCAAAAATGAATTATTTTACTTTCAAAGATGACAAGTTTTTTTTTTTTTTAGCTTCCAAAAAAAAAAAAAAAAAAAAAAAAAAAAAATCAACTTTATATAAAATTTCGTTCGTCTTATTCGTGCAAATTGACCTAAGCTGTTAAACTTCTCGTTAAACGCATGCGCAGTATAAATTAATTCTCCAAATTCCGATTTAGAATGTAGTTTCCAAACTTCACTTAAAAAACGGGGAGTGGTTGGAATGATGCAATCGGGAATGGGAGTGTAAAAACCGCTGAAAATATCTGGAACGTGTACCATCAGGATTTGACATTACCAGAGAACTGTGAGCGTGATATTCCCTGTGGGACGGTCCACGTTACTGGAAAATTGGATGGAGTCGGTACTTCCACTGCATACCGGACTTGAGTGGTTAAACTTTTTTTGGACACAGTTAAGCAATTCTCCTGTGCGTTGATGATCAGGAAAATTGCAACGCCAGGCTTCATGTAAAGCGTTAAACTTGGTGGAGAATTCAGATGAGATTTCACTTTTGGAAATGACTTTTCCTTTCTGCAATCGATTACAGGGTGATTACATAGTACACCGATGTGTTATCGATTTTCTGACAATTTATAACAACTAAAAAATGAACATGTTTTTCCAAATTGTTAAGTGTTTGATAGAAAATTTAAAGCATTTAATAATTTCCACCAAATATTTGTTTTATAAATATATTTAAAAATGCAGATATTGAATAAAATCACAAATGCATGTGGGAAAAAAAGTGAGCCGATTAATTTTAATATTCGACAACTTTCTAAAACATTTGTAATAATTTTTTGAAAGAAATTTATATTAAAAACAGTTTAATTAAAAGTAAATTATTAAATTAGCAACTCTCTATCAATGACATTAATTTTTTTGAAAATTTATATTAACAAATGTTAATTACACTTGATTCAGTGTTGGTTTGTTGGGAACTATGGCGGAATAACTATTCATTTGCTTTAGAAACGGCGAACTATTTATTTGCTTTAGACTTTAAGCTTTAACCCTAATAACAATAACACGTGCCTAGAAAGAACCCACTAAACCGTCTCACCAAACCAATTATTGAACACTAAAAATACCGCAATAATCCATTCGATAATATACTTACAATCCATAATAAATCCATCCCATAAAATAAATCTATAGAGTCAGGGATTCATACATGTTGGACAAGGAATGTACATATGTACATGAAATAAATCAAAAACAAATTTATGATTTTAAATATAAATAAAATATATTTTTTATATTTACAATTTAAATAGTTAAATACACCATACAATTAACATTATATTTGCACAAGTGTCATCTATAAAGCATTAATCAGAATCTAAATATGTATAGAATGTACTGCAATAATAATGAGAAATAGGAATCTTAACATCTCAGAACAATGCTGCTGAATGGTCGTCTAGCCCAACCCTTTCCCAATAATTATGCCAACTACTGTTGACCAGGTGGGGTTTTCAAATAAAGTTCAAATAAGAAATATGCCATTTATATATGCAGATATTCATGTAGTCATCGGGCGCAAGGGAACAGGGCACCATGATGAATGGAGTATAAAGACATTGTCTGACATGGCCGTAGGGGCCAACTGCAAATGGGCTGTTCGTTAAAAGTCAGCATTACCAATACTGGCAGGAACCTTCTGGCCTTAGCCATTGAATTTGGCAGTTCATAGTGCAGGGGTCCGCGACTGAATGCTTTTCTTCTTACTGAATTGCCAATGCTCCATTACGGGAACAGTTCCCTCTCTTTCTCACCCATGATCTTCTTCCTCTGTTATCTATTTTTCAGTCGATCCTCTTCTGATTTCTCTAACAACTTATTGTCTATCTAGTCCACACGCCCCTCATTCATTATTGGTCGTATTTTCATCTTAAAATGTACCTGCGTTTATAGAACTTTCTATTGGAGAGGATGAAGGCTGACACTTAATCAGATCGAGGAAGCGGCCAGTGCTTTTTATACATTTTCCCCAAAAACATGTGCTTATCATCCTACCCGCTGCCAAAGCAATTTGTTTCTGTTCGGAAGAGATACTCATCAATAAATAAGCGAGCACAGATAATTTGATAAATCTTAGCTGTTTTAATAAACTTTTGCTGTTGAGCATCGGGAGCTTTGAAGTTTCAAGACCCCGCCAATTAAAACATGGCACAAAAATATTACTTTTATTATAATCCAAAAACATGTTTCAATTCAAAAGACCTGTTTCTTCCAGAAACTGGTCATTCTTTTGAACAGATTCGATTCGCATCCGGTAAAGGTAGAGACCAATATACTATTTCAAGAGACCCACTAGACCTACACTATTCCAAAGACACACTAAACCTACACTATTCCAAGAGGCACACTATTTAAGACCTACACTATTCCAAGAGACACACTAGACCTACACTATTTCAAGAGATACACTAGATCTACACTATTCCTAGAGGCACACTATTCCAAGAGACACACTAAACCTACACTATTTCAAGAGACACACTAGGACTACACTATTCCAAGATACACTAGACCTACACTATTTCAGAGACACACTAGACCTACACTATTCCAGAGACCCACTAGACCTACACTATTCCAAGAGGCACTAGACCTACACTATTCCAAGAGGCACACTAAACCTACACTATTTCAAGAGACACACTAGGCCTACACTATTCCAAGAGCCACATTAGACCTACACTATTCCAAGAGACACACTAAAACCTACACTATTCAAGAGACACACTAAACTTACACTATTCCAAGAGACACACTAGGCCTACACTATTCCAAGAGACACACGTAAAATATACCACAATAACACATGAATTATACAATGATTACAATTTTTTTTTTTTTTTTTATGAATACAAAAAAAAAAAAAAAAAAAAAAAAAAAAAACATTTATCAATACCAATTGGTCCTCATATCGATACCACAAAACTAACTTTATCTGTTTAACCGCTTAAAATCAGATTATTTCACCCACGTTGTAAACTTAATGTTAACTTTCATAACACGAAAAATAATTTTTATGAAATTTATTATTAAGGAAGATAGCTATATGTGCAGCTATTTTAACTAACTGGATCTTTAAAGAAATTAAATAACTAAGACATTAATATAAACTTCTTCTGATATATATGTTGAGCACTTTTAATTAATTAGCTATTTCATACAGTAAAATAACAATAAATTCTTCAGCTATTATTTCGTAAAAAATGCTGTTAGATATTAGAATACTATTAGTATTGATATCAGTTTACATATTTTTAACACATTATCCCATTACTGATATTAGTTTAGTTAGTCTAGTTAGCTTACTTGCGTTAGTGATATTACAGATTTTGTAGAAATACCACGTTATTAATATTAGTTTTAGAAAGTTACTAATTTAATGTGTTTCACAATAAGATGTCAAAATCAAAAGATGGTTTCAGTATAACCCTTCCTCATTTATCAACAGCATAACCTTTTAAAAACTAAATCGAAAACTGAATGATAAACTTTTTGATATGATAATTAACTAAACTAAACTTGTTTCGATGCGAGAAAGATTCCGAATATTTTTAAATCAAAATTTAAATAAAGCTGGCGAGTATTTCTAAGTACGAGTCTTAATACGTCAAGTATACAAAAAAATAATTGTCTTGATGTCAAATAAATATCTTCTTTTAAACCGTTAAGAGAGCAAGTAAAGCTTGTTCCAATCCTGTAGGGAGAAGTCTTTGCTTTTCCAACTGGGATCCGAAATGAAAAATACCTTCACTGAAAGACAATCGGGTAATGCTGATAAATAGGGATTTCAGTCGGTGGCTTCTTTCCTTCAATTTCATCCATAACACCTAGTGATATATATACAGTGATATTACTGATTTAGTAGAAATAACACGTTACTGATATTAGTTTTAGAAAGTTACGAATTTAATATGCTTTTCAATACGATGTTAAAATCGAAAGATGGTGTCAGTATCTTAATCATTTCCTATTTATCAACCACATAAAGTTTTAAAAACTATGAAATGGAAAACGTTATGATGCGCTTTTTGATATGCTAATTAACTAAACTTGTTCCGAGACAAGAATGATTCCGATTTTTCTAAATCAAAATTTAGAAAAAGTATTTCTAAGTACGAGTCTTAATACGTCACGTATAGAAAAATAATTGTCTTGGTGTCAAATAGATATCTTCGTTTAAACCACCAGGAGAGCAAGTAAAGCTTGTTCAATCCTGTCGGGAGAAGTCTTTGCTTTTCCAACTAGGATCCGAAATGAAAAATACCTTCACTGAAAAGACAATCGGGTAATGCTGATAAATAGGGATTTCAGTCGGTGGCTTCTTTCCTCCGATTTCATCCATAACACCCGTCAACGAGGTCCACAAACAGAAAGAAACCTAAAAATACGAACAATAAGCAAAAAAATCAGAAAAAGAAAAATTCGCCACTGAATGGATGATAAATGAATGCGCCACCACTACAACTTCCACTTATTCGCGAAGAGTTCTTTCATTTTATTTGTGGCAACAGCAAAAGGCTTGCAGAGTCCTGAGTGTTTGTCTGTTCCACTCTTTTCTGTTGCTAGGTAAAAGATCATTCAGCAAAAGATCGTAATCCGCCATTTTTGCCATTTTATTTCTTTCTTATCTTCCATTCTCTGTGTTCTTTTTTATTTTTTTATTTATTTATTTTCCCGCTTTTTCGAATATTGTCTGTGGTTGCTTCAAGCGCCTGCTTGCAAAGGGAACGGGATAAATGGATGGGTCTTACTGGGATGGTTAGGTGGGTGGGGAGAAAATTTCGTTTTGAAAACTTTAAGTTATTTGAAATAAAAATGAAAGAGTAAATTTCGTTCTTTTATTTCCTGGAAAGGCAGTTTCTTACGGAAGATTTTTATGTAGGTCGATCTTCATTTTCATTCTGAACATTTTAAAATATATTTTTTATAAATTTGTTGTTTCTTGAATCTATCATAATTTGTTCTTTGATATTGAATATACAAAAGATGTAATTTTAAAATCTTTAAATATTATTCATTTTTCATAATTTTGGAATCATAGTATAGTCTTACTTACATTGTGAAAACTGGGCAAGTATCCTTTTAAACTATATATTTTATTAAACTATTTCGAATAGATATAAAGATAAATTTAAATCCATAGTTATTACTTGTATTTTTCTTATTTTTTGTATTTTTTTTAGCTATTGGCCAGTAAATGTATGGTTATACAAGTTAAGCATACTTTATATGCAGAAGATTGGTACTTCCTTCCGTTTAGCCACGATATTAAAAAAAATTATATATTAATTAAATGAGATTGGTAGCAAATTGCCTTGGTTTGGTTTTGTAGCTTTACAGTCATTTTGTGCACAATTTAGACTAATTAGACTGAGACCTACTGTTTAACAAGTTCCGAACCACTAACAAACATCCATTCCATCGCCGGGATACGAATTGCCTTGGAAAAAATTACTTGCTGTATTCAATAACTGCAACCTGTCAGAAATTAATGGTAGGAAATTGTTATCTTATGTATTCTTAGTTACCTTTCTAGAGTTTTGAATTTTACCTTCACTTAAAAATCATATATTTAGCAACATTCAGTATTTAAAAGATTTGATTATTTTTTGATTAACATATAGGAAATTTTTCTTAATTATGCACATTATTATTCAGTAATATTTTTCGACATTCCATTTATAATTATTTATTGCATTCAATCACTCATAATTATCGTATTCAAGCATTCATCATTATTTATTGTATACAAGCATTCAGAATTATTATTTCATTCAAGTATTCCATAAATATTTAATGTATTCCTGAATTCATAATTATTCATTGGATTTTTATGTAAAAAATAAGTTTTGTATTCATTTGTTTGTTTTAATTGTTTATTCATTCATCAAATTAAAACTTTTTAAGAACGTGCACCAAAAGAAGTTTCTCCATTAAAGATGAGTTTCATAATCGTCATCTTGATATATTTTATGTATAAATGGATGACGAGATGGCAAATAATATCTTCCAACTCTTTCTTTAAACGTATCTTCCAACTTTTTTTTAAAAACATATAGTATACATGGAACAATTTGTTTAAATTCATAATTATATATTGTATTCAAACATTCATCATTATTCATCAGAATTTGTGTGAAAAATACGTTTTGTTTTCGTTTATTTTAGTTGTTTATTTATTAGATCATCAAATTAAAACTTTTGAAGTACATGTATCAAAAGAAGTTTCTCCACTAAAATAGCTTAAAATGAGTTTCATAATCATCATCTTGATATCTTTTATGCATGAATGGATGATGAGATGGCAAATAGTATCTTCCACTTCCCTCTTTAAACATGGAACAATTTGTTTGTTGAGAAATGAAACAAATCCCCACCCTCCTCTCCATTCTCCAACGAATGGATGAAACTCACGTAAAACAGCATTAGCCAAAAGAAAGCAATGATAAAACTCGGAATGCTTTGCGCGAGATAGGTGACAACTCAGCGTTTAAGGCAAAGTTCTGCGTCGCAGTGGAATGTCACTTCTGTTAAGGGTACAATAAATCAGGTGGTCAGAAAAGAGTCCACCAGGGTATAGGACTATCCAGGGCCTTAAGCGTATAATTGGATTAAGTCCTCTTCTTTCCCCCTCATTCGTTCGTTCTTTATTCCATCACTTGCATTTCGCCATTTTTTTTCCTCAGTGCTTCTTTTTCCCGCTCTATCAGGTTTGTTGCCTCGGAAAAATTCCATTCTTTTGTTTTCTCTCTGAGCAAGAGGACGTACTTTAGTCGAAACTAACGTCGGAATTTATCGACCTAATCTTACGGTTTACTCTATTTTTACGATATTTTTTTTTTTATTCTTTTAACTTTAATCTCGCACCAGGAGTTGGGTTGAAATATCTCCCTAGTCAATTACCTGACTGCGCTGCATTAGTTTCTTCTGGTGTGCCTTATCTGGTGCCACGGCGAAGAAGTCTTAAATTGAAAAATAATGGGCCAGACGAGAGGCAGGTTTATCTCGGGAAAGTTCTGCGTTTGGAATCTTTTTTAAACTATAATCGAATTTATGCTCATCTCAGAGGGAAAATTTACACCGCCATTTTTATTTTTTTTTTTTTAAACTTTTCATTTTTTTTTTTTTTTTTATATTCCAGAAGTGGATGGTTGGGATTCCTTCCAATTTCCCTTCATTTTTTGTTGTTGTTGTTGTTTTTCTCATTCATTCTTTGAGTAAAGCAAGCTTTATAATGGGTTCAAGGAAATCAATTTTGTTCGTTTGTTTGTTGAGTTATCGAAGTGTCAGGAGTGAAATCTTTGTTTTTGGCAGTCTGGACACACACAAAAGGAAAATATTTATTTATCCGTGTCTGCATAACCTTAAATTACCTCAGTACTCAGGGACTTGTGGAGTTAATCATTTATGAACGCGAAATAGTTGAGAGTGGTTTAAAATTGGTTATTTTGTCGTAAGAGAAAAAAAATGTCTGATTTAAAATTCTTTAGAAAAGATTTTGTGTCTCTGTTAATGTTTTTAAAATATTTTGTTAGTTTTCTTTTACAAAGTTTTTAATAGTTTATGGATAAATAACAAAAGTTTAACTTGTAAACTATTAAAAATCCAGTTATTTTTAATTTTTCAGATAAGAAACAAATAAATGTCTGCTATTAAATAATAATAATAGAAAAATAATAATAAATATTAATTTATAATTTATTATTTATTATTTTACTAGTTGTAGATGAATTGTAGTGTTTTAGAAATTTGTAAATTGTAATTAGTTTATTGAATTATTTATTTTGGTAATTTCAGAATCTCAAAGATAAAATTGTTTTTATATATTATATTATAATTTTTTTACTGATAATATTTAATTTTTAATAATAATATTTAATTTAATATAGTAATTTTCTACTGATAATGTTTAATTTAATATTTTAATTTTTATAATATGATAATTAGTTTAATATTTTATTATCGGATAATTTTTTGTAGTATTTAAGTTATTTAATAGTTTTTAAATATTTTTAACGAAGTACTGTTTAGATTTTATTGTGTGATATATACATCAAGCAATATAAGTGAAGTTTATGTATTATTTAAACAAATTGAAATTTATACCAATTATATTTAAAAATTAACTTATTAGCGTTATTAAATTACGTTACACCGCCATTTTTTCCTTTTTTTTTTATATATATATTCTAGAAGTGGATGGTTGGGATTCCTTCCAATTTTCCTTTTTTTTTTTTTTTTTTTTTTTTTTTGTTTTGTTGTTGTTGTTGTTTCTCATTCCTTCTTTGAGTAAAGCAAGCTTTATAATGGGTTCAAGAAATCAATTTTGTTCATTTGTTTGTTGAGTTATCGAAGTTACCTTAAATTACCTCAGACTTGTGGAGTTAATCATTTATGAATGCGAAATAGTTGAAAGTGGTTTAAAATTGGTTATTTTGTAGCACGAAAAAATGTCTGATTTAAAATTCTTTAGAAAAACAATTTTTGTGTCGCTGTTAATCTGTTTTAAAATATTTTTTTAGTTTTTTTCATAAAGTTTTTAAATAGTTTATGACTAAATAACAAAAGTAAAATTTTTAAACTACTAATAATCGATTTATTTTTTAATTTTTCCGATAAGTAACAAATAAATAACTATTATTAAATAATAATAAATATTAATTTGAAATTTGTTACTTGTAGACAGTTGTAAATATGTTTACAATTATTTTATGAATTCGTAAACTGCAGTTAGTTTGTTGAATTACGTATTTTGTTAGCTTCAGAAGTTCAAAGCTAAAATAGTTTTATTGTAATATCAAATTTTTTACTAATTATGTTTAAGTTTTAATAATAATAATTAATTTAATATACTAATTTTCTACTGATATTTCAATTAATATTTGAATTTTTCTATTATGATAATTTCTTTAGCGCTCTGACGCTCGGTGCTACAGGTTTCAGGTTCGAGTCCCGACTGTGCCATAGATGTTTGTAGTGGTTCGGAATCCACTTTAAACCGTACGTCCCAGGCTAATATGATTGTAGAGCGTTGGGCGTAGGGCTAACAATCCTACCCTGTAAAAAGAGAAAAAACCATGTCCAGAAATCTGCCAGTAGGTAGATGGCCTTGGCCCCCTTCCCCCCATAGGAGGCTATTGCGCCACTGATGATGATGATAATTAGTTTAATGGTGAGAATTTTTTCCGGTAATTAAAAGTTTAAAGTTATTTAAAAGTTTTTTAAATATTTTTATCGAAGTACTGCTTAGATTTTATTGTGTGAATACATCTAGCAATATAATTAAAGTTTATTTATTATTTAAACAAATTGAAGTTTGTAGTAATTATATTTACAATAATGAGTTGTTTATTAAAAAATATATTTTTGTTAGCTTTTTTAATATTTTATTTTACAATGCAAAGCTTTAGATGATTTATTATAAGCAATGTAGAAATTGAAACAAAACAAATTATTATATTTTTATTTGAGTTAAATAAATCTGTAAATAATAAAATTAATTAATATAAATAAGTTTGCAAAAAATGGTATTCTTTAAATATTAAATAGTGTAAATATTACTGAACCTGTATAGATTTCAGAATTTGAATGTTTTGAAATTTTTTGAATAATTATGTTCAGTTTCTTTTTTTTCAATTCCTTCTATTAGCTCTTACACTCTACCTATATATATCTTGTTCAAATTTTCAATCGTTCATAAAATACTTTTTATTCATCCACTCAAGTTCAAATACATTTTTTTAACTTGTAGTGGATGTCACTTGATGTTAATACAGTTTTTTCAAATATTAACACATAAATTAAATTTAAGTAATTAATTTTAGGTTTTTTTAGATTTAAGCTGCATATATCTACCAATAGATGGCGCCAGATAAACTTAAAAAAATGAATGAAAATTATTTTTAAAGGACTTTCTGCAATATAGTGAAAAAAAAAAAGTAGGAATTGACTTTAAAAATTTTTTTATATTACTTGTTTCACTAAAAGATCAATTAAACAATAATTTGGATCAGAAAATTTCCAAATAATTATTTATTAGATGCAGAATATATATTAATAGGCAATCTCAATGTCTTTGAAAACTCTCATTGCTGAAATATTTTGAATAGGTTATTATATAAATTATTCTAGAAAATTAAATTTTTTTTTTTAGTTTTTCGCAGCACAAAATGTATAATAAGTATTCTTTGGAATGAATCATATCCATAAATTTTATATTTCTTGTGTATCATAAAATAACTAATTTTTCATATAATTGGTCCAGTGTCAATTCCAGTGGAAAACATTCAGACAATAATTAATTATTCAAATATATTAGCCAAACTGCATTAGTAATAAAAATTCTATAAAAAATGTAGCTATTGGCTAGCGTGGAACAAACTTATTTGCTGTACTGCAGTAAAAAATATCAACGATTACTTCTTATTCTTCATTGGCGTAACAACTCCATGGTGGGTAATGGCCGTCTACCTATGAGACAGGAGATGTTTTTTTTAACGGAGTATGGTTGTCAACACTATTCCCAACAGTCATATTAGACCAGGACTTACTGTTTAAAGCGGATTCCGAAACAACATCCTTGGCACCGCAGGCACTCGAATCCTAAACCTATAGCACATTCCTAAACCTATAGCACATTCCTAAACCTATAGCACATCCAAACCTATAGTCCCGCTAACATTCCTAAACTTTAAAATTTAAATAAAACTAAACACGAATTTACGAACTAACTTATTTACGAATTGCAAAATCAAGTCTTTCATTTTATAATAAGAAATCCGCTTAAAATATTGCATTATTTCAGTAATAAAAAATAATTTTTGGTTAACTGGATGGCTTTGTCTAACACATTTACATAAAAGATTTATAATTTTTATTAAATAATGAACTTATTATTATTAATCTTGTCAGATTTATCCAGTATATCCTTTATTACTTGTTCAACTATATCTAATTTTAGTTTAGTAGTATCTAAGCTTAGTTTTATTTAAAAATAATTTTTAAACGCATATGCATATTAAAATATTAAAACGAATTTCTAATTTAATCTTGGAAAATATTTGTGCATCCTTCTCTCAGGATTTAAAGAAACAAACTTATATATATATATCCTTCTTCCTTCTTATAAGGTTCATAAAACATTCACTTTAAAAATGGAATTTAATCCATCATTTTCGGATTAAGATGACATGTGTCCTTTAAATACAACTATATTTTTTAAAGAATTTATTTACTATTTACGAAATCAAGTCCTTCATTTTATAATATGAAATGCGTTAAAATATTGCATTATTTCGGTAATAATAAATTTTTTATTCAAGTAGATGGTTTTATCTGGCATCTTTATCTTTCTTCCGTCTTATGCTTCATAAAACATTCATTTTAAAAAAATGGAATTTAACCCATAAAAAATATAAAAATTCCTTTTTAAAGAATTTATTTCTTTTTAATAAAATTATAGATTATTAATTTCTCAAATTTATCCAGTATGCCCTTTATTACTTGTTCAACTATATCTAATTTTAGTTTAGTAGTATATAAGCTTAGTTTTATTTAGAAAATAATTTTAAAATGCATATGCATATTAAAACATTAAAACGAATTTCTTATTTAATCTTGAAATCGCTAAAAATTTTGCATTATTTCAGAATTACAAAATATTTTTTATTAAATTGGAAAGTTTTTATCTAACTCTTTTACATAAAAAATAAAATATGTACATGCATATAAATCTTTACATAAAAAATTTATAATTTTATTGAATAATGAATTTATTATTATTAATTTTTCAAATATATCCAGTATGTCCTTTATTACTTGTTGAACTATATCTAATTTTATGTAGCAATTCGATTGGTTACTTTTATTTAAAATTAATTATAGTAAACACATATGCATATTAGCATATTAAAACGAATTCATCATTTTAACTTGGAAAAATTGCGAACATCTTTCGCTCAGGATTAAAAAATATATATATATTCTTCTTCCTTCTTATAAGCTTCATAAAACATTCATTTTAAAAATGGAATTTAACCCATCATTTTCGGATTAAGATGGCATGTATCCTTTAAATACAACTATATCCTTTTTAAGGCACCAGGGAAGGACAAAAAAGATGCGCGAGGTATTGGAGTGGAAAAGAAGTGCAGGGAAATAAAAAAAGGGGGAAAAAAACTTACTTTTTCCCTAAAAAAAAAAAAGTCAAAATCGAGTCCGAAACACTATTGCGACTTGATTAAAATCGATTTTTGTCTTTGTTTTGTTCGTTTTATTGACTTCTGCAGTCTCCAGTGTTCGAAGTAATTGCAAAGGATGTTAATAGAAGAGTATTCAGAAAAACCGTAGCTTTAAGAAGAAGAAATTTGAGTGTACTACGATAAGTAAGTAAGGGAAAAAATAAATAAAAGGGGAGAGAGAGATTCGACCCACAAAAAAAAATTTCATTCCAAGATTTCAGGGCGGGAAAAAGAGTTCGATAACGATACAATAATGCAAATCGATTGAAAAAGGTTAAGGGCCAGGTAAAGAAAGAGAGTGTTCTTTAAAATTTACTGGAATGGGATTTTTTGTTATTCGCAAATGAATGTGCAAAAATATTTCAGAAAATAGTTTAATTAAAATGAAAATTTTTTTTTAAAAGATAAGAGTATTATTAATTAAAATTTATTGAGAGGTTAAAAATAATTATATTTACAATGATTTAAATAATTATTTCTATTAATTCTGAGTAAAAGTGTATTTGAGATACAAAATTTTTTTATCATATAAATAAAATATAATCGTAATTAAGAAAAACAATTATGGCATTATCATTGATCATTCAACTAAACAATAGTTAAAATTATTGTTGTTGACTAATCCTCAGTGTCCAGCAGTGCGGGATGGGCATTCCATGAGTGATCTACTCATGGATGGAGGGAAAGGGGCATCTTCTGTTGTGATGGAGCACCCGTAGGTAGAAGTCTGACTTTACTCCGTGACGCTCTTACAGATCGGGACCTACGGCTTAAAGTGGATTAAGAACCACTACAACCATCCATGGCACCGCCGGGACTCGAAACCTGCGGTACCGAGCGCCAGAGCGCTAGCCACTCGACCATTCAGGCCCCGCTAAAATTATTAAAATATAAACTGCATAATATAAAAAATATTAATGAGCAGATATTAATTAAAATATTAAATATCTGTTCAATGAAAATAAAATGAATAAAACTACAAAAAATGTCATATATTTAATAAAAAATGTCTATTGAAGTAAAACAAGATTGTACATCTTAACTGCATCGTGTCTTTATTTTCAGTTACTTGATATTAAGATAGTGCCCTCCTTCGCAAAAATATTTTTGTTGTAATACAACGCATAAAAACTTGCATTATTACAGTATTTCAAAAAATTTATTTTTTATTTTATTTTTGAAAATTCTGATATAATGTAAATGAAACAACGAAAAGGAAAAGAATAAAGCTACAAAAATGTCATATAGTTATTAACAAATGTCTATTGAAGTAAAACAAGATTGTATATATTAACTGCATTGTGTCTTTATTTTCAGTTATTTGACAGTAGGATAGGGTTCTTCTTTACAAAAAAATATTTTCGTTTTAGCATAATGCATAAAAGCGTATTATATTATTTAAAAAATACTGTATTTTTTTTTTTTATTATATTTCTGAAGTTCTGATATAATGTAAATAAAACAACTAAAATGAAAGGTATAGAACTACAAAAATGTCATATAGTTAATAATAAATGTCTATTGAAGTAAAACAAGATTGCATATCTTAACTGCATTGTGTCTTTATTTTCTGTTATTTGACAGTAGGATAGGGTTCTTTACAAAAATATTTTTGTTTCAGCATAATGCATAAAAACGTATTACATTACTTAAAAAATACTGTATTTTTTATTATATTTCTGAAATTCTGATATAATGTAAATAAAACAACTAAAAGGAAAGGTATAGAACTACAAAAATGTCATATAGTTAATAATAAATGTCTATTGAAGTAAAACAAGATTGTATATCTTGTTCCAAAACATTAGTCTTAAAAAAATTGCAGCAAATGATTGAAAATCAAAAATGATAAAAAAAAATATCTATTTATATAATGAATGCTGCTTTAATTTCTGAAGAATGCTAAATGTTTATTTTCAAAAGGAATATTATATATTATTTAAATTTTCTTCATTTACGAAAGGTCAAAGACATTTTAAGTAAATCCAATAATTTTGTATTTATCAAACCTTTTATATGCCAAGGTGAATCAACTAAATATTCTTTTCTTTTTTTCAATTACTTCTATTAGCTCACACTCTCCCTCTATATATCTTGTTCAAATTTTCAATCGTTCATAAAATACTTTTTATTCATCGACTCACGTTGAAATACATTTTTAACTTGTAGTGGATGACACTTTATGTTAATACAGTTTTTCAAATATTAATTAATTCATTAAATTTAATTAATTAATTTTAGTTTTCTTTAGATTTAAGTTGAATGTATCTACCAATAGATGGTGCCAGATAAACATAAAAAATGAATGAAAATTATGGAAAGAATGAATGAAAAAGTATGAATTGATTTTAATTTTTTTTTTATATATTACTTGTTTATCATGACAACAATCTGACGTCATCTCTTCTTCTGACAACTTCAACAAATTGAATTGTGTATTAGGTAACAGAAAATATCTGAAAGTTTCAAAAGATGAACAAAAGGTTCTTGGATAAACATTTTAGTGAAATAGTAAAGTGGTCTTTTGTATTTCTGCTTCATCATAATTCATAAATTCATAAGAAAATAAATGTATTAGTTAAAAATCAACAAAAATATCAAAGTCTGTTAAAAGCAAATTATGTTATAATGGAAAAATGAGTATTTTTCCAAGCATCAATCCTTTTTTTTGTACATCCACACTTAAAATTTAATTTATTAAACAAAGCGGGGAAAATATGAGAGAAAATTATTGAAAAATTGATTCATTCATTAGAGGATAACGAGGGGAAAAAATAAATACTGAAAAATTCTAAAAATGAAATATTTATTATTCAAGAATTTGTCAACATCAACATTACTCAAAAAACACAATGCTGAAATCAGAATTAAATTGTAATGAATTCAGAATAGTTTGAAAGAAATATTTTTCAAAAAAGTTTGGTAAATTTTATCTTCTAAAATAAAAATTGGAATCTTTTTATTCAATAAAGCTCTTTTGTAAAATACATGCTTTTAGAAAAATGCAACGAAAACATTAAATAAATTCTGATTTTTGCATTTCGTAGTAAATGATGGAAAAGAAAAAATATTTTTAATTCTAGTGAATAAATTAATAATGTTCTTAAATAGTTAAATACAAAAGCTGAAATACACTCAGAATAAACAAGGAAATATTTTTTTAAATTTAAACTATGATTATATGTAAAAAAAATACTCAAATAACAATTGTACACGCAAACATAATAGAAAATTTGTTTTAAATGAAATAATATATTTATAATAAACATAACATTTAGGATAAACTATTCTAAACATATCTGTTGTATTCCCAAGTGAAGGACAAAAAGGAAGCTGCATTTTTTACCCTTTATTATGACTCGTCGTTTTAAGACTGTTCATGGACTTGGTCTAGATGTTGCTGTTGACCAAGTGGGATAAGAAATAACAACATATGCTTCACATATGTACAGATATGAAAAAATTTAACAAACAGTTTTTTTTTTTTTTTTTTGCTGAGGAATCACTTTATGGATTCAAAATCCAGAGACTGTATATTGCACATTGCACTTCGCAAGAATGAAAAAAAAAAAACCCATCAAACCTAAGATGAAAAGAATGAATAAATTATGGAATAAAGATAAAAAAAATGATTTATCAAAATAATAATACTGATATACATGTTTTTTGGCCTTAGAAGACAACAGCAAACAGTTGTACTTTTGTATGTATAATTAGGGGCATCAGTTTGTTGCAATGGTTGCTTGGCACTATCTCTCCATATTAAAAACCAGATTATCCACCTATTGTTGATGTAAGAGGGATAATCACTTTTTCAGTGTTGGATATACTCGATGAATTGCGTCTCTCCAAATTGCCTCAATCATATTCTTTAGGAATTAAATCAGGCTAGTATGGTGACTAATCCATTTAGTGATACCTTGCATTTTCTAGAAGATCTCTAAAAGTGTGATGTGGCCTGGCGTAATCATCAATAAAAATGGTGTTATCGTTCATAGAAACGAACTGAATTTTGAAAACTCCGGTTACAGCATCTCCGTTGAAAATTTGGAGCTCATCAGTACGTCATAATGCCTCGAGAGGTGAGAACACCAAGACAACAGAAGAACTATTTTCTTGCTGTTAGTAGCATGAATCCTTATTCCTATCTCTCTCCACATCAAATGGCATTGAGAATCTTTCGTGACATTGAAAGGACTGTGATCAGTAAAGATGAGATACACTGTCCTTTTATAACTAACACCAATCTAAAAGTTTCCACCGATGGACAGATGGTAATGGGATGTTGTGTTCAGGATGGTGGGTCAATAAGTCTCATTTATGAAGGTCACAGTAAAACGTGACAACTATCGTCCTCACCGTATACAGTTATTGAGAAAATCTGCCCTCTAACTAGTATCCATCTCTTTTTTTGTCTGTAGGGTGATAACTGAACATTTATCAGATAAATTTTTTTTCCAAACACCACCTTTCTTACAGTGTTACCAGTGGTCTGGAAGATTTTCTTAGCCTGTAAAATAACACATTTGTCTATTCAAAATTCTTTCTGTCTTGCTATTCCCCATCTCAAATCTCCTGATCTTCTACTATGTGTAATGCCATCCCTAACCATCGTCATTAGAGCCATATTGCAAGTACTAATTTACATAAACTTGCAGAGAACGTCTTTAATAGTGCCTTTCGTTCTTTTTTTTATTGCAGTCTTGCATTGAGTGCGCTAACTACACACATTTTACATGCCTTCAGGTCTTGTTTCTGATATTTCGAGTTGAATTTTTGAATTTCTTTCGTTTTCTATATTTCTGATATTAGAGTTGCCTTATTGTTGAATTGGAATTTTATTGTATCGATAATAACAAGCCATATTCTATAATTTTATAGTTATCTTCCTTAAAGATTGCATTGTTATTTAAGCCTAGCACTTCAGCATACACATGTGTTATTTTTATGTTATAAATAATTTGCTTTTGAAATAATTTTCCGGAATTTTATCCAATTGCCAAATTTTTTATTTTTTTAAAATTAATACTGATGAAAAAAAGATATTGTATGCATACCATAATATATACCATCAATAATAATATTTTATTAAATGTTACAATACTGTTTTGTGAACTGTGTATTAGTCAATTGTATACATCTTTCAATCCTCCAAGACGTCATACCAAAAAGTTGTGCATCTTCAATCTTCAAGGGGTCATACCAAAAAATGTGCAAGGCGAACATTTGTGAAAATTGCAAAGCGGTATAGACTTATAAAATGTTCTCTTTGGTAAGGTACTGTTGATATCCATATTCGCCGTGGAGGATGTTTTATATTTAAATCATTTTTTTAAAATGTTTCCCCCAGGTTGCTGAATTACTTTAGATATAAATAAGTAATATATATAAAAAAAATTAAAGTCAATTCCTACTTTTTTTCACTATATTGCAGAATAATAAGTTTAAAAAATAAGTTTAAAGTTTAAGTTTTCATTAATATTTTTTCGAAAAAAGTTTATCTGGCGCCATCTATTGGTAGATATATGCAACTTAAATCTAAAAAAAAACTAAAATTAATTAATTAAATTTAATTACTGAATGAATATTTGAAAAAACTGTATTAACATCAAGTGTCATCCACTACAAGTTAAAAAAATGTATTTGAATTTGTGTGGATGAATAAAAGTATTTTATGAACGATTGAAAATTTGAACAAGATATATATAGGGAGAGTGTGAGCTAATAGAAGGAATTGAAAGAAATAATAAAAACAGAAATATAAATCCTTTTTCTTTTTTAATATCATACGTAACTCAGTTAAATTACAGATTATTGATATAACTTGTAAATTAAAGAAATTTAAAACTTATAATTACATTGATCTAAAAACATTTGAACTTTTTTTTTAAAAACTTCTTGTACAATGAAGATTTAATAAAAACAATTTCCTACTTGCAAAAATAACACAAATTGCGTCTTTCAAAACATTTCAGAAGTAACAAGTAGCTTTAATTTTTCTAGATGTAAAATGATAGAAATAGAAATAAAAATAAAATGGATAGAAATAAAAATATTTTTTAATGAAGAAATGAAGTTTAACCTTCTAAAAATTGCATTTTACTCAAGCACTTTGCAATAAAAAATTTCCTTTTAAAATAATTACTACATAAATTTAATTTGAAAAAATTATAGACTAATATTATAGGTAAAAAAAAAAATGATGACAGTATTTTTGTATTTTATTGTAATAAATATTTAAACATAGTGTTAATAATAATTATTTTCTCCATTAAGTTTTTCAATCTATATTTTTAAAGAATTAAATAACATTTTTAAATTAATGAAAGTTTATATTTATTTTCAAAAAATTTAATTATTAAATCACGAATAAAAACTATTAATTAAACAGAATATTTAAATATTAAGCATTAAAATAATTTTTTATTATTCTATTCTACAGAAATTTATTTTCAATACGAAGCAGAATTTTTTACAAAAATTTAATTTTGTAGTTAAAAAGAGTCGAATGTTTTTATGATTATAAATATTTAAAGAGATTTTAATTACTATTTTTTTACAATATATATAAAAAAAAAAATTTTCAAACTTTTAAATGATGAAATATATTCTGAGTGGCACATTTTATCATAGTAATTATGTGTAGAAAAGTTTTTACATAGTTGACGAAAAAATTATAAATTTTATTATAAGGTTTCTTGATAGCAGAAATGGAAATCTGAAATGTATTTTTTTCCACGAATATATTTTTTTATTGCAAAAGCATTTGATTTTACATCATTGACTACCATGCATAAGAGATTGGAGCATAAAGATGGAATAACTCAAAATAATGATATTAATTACATTAATTACATCAAAACTACATAACTACATAAAGATAAAAGATAATTAATTGTTGTATGCCAATTGTATCAACTCTAGCCCGTCAATATCTACTGTATAACAGGTGGACTGCAAGAGTACATAGTCAATCTTATAACAAGCCGTCTTCCCCTCGTTAGTCGGACTACCTGGTGGAAGTTTCCGGATTTCTCCCATAGGCTACGCAAATGTGAGATAGTTATCTCTTAATGTCTTCCCGGAAGGTACTGCCCTCCTTCCTCAGTGAAACGGAGCAAGTTAGACTTCTACCTATGGGTGCTCCATCACAACAGAAGCTGTCCCCTATTCCTTCCTTTCATGAGACCACACCGATTAATATTTGGTCTAGATGTTGCTGTCTACCAAGTGGGATAAGGAAAAAAAAATGTAATAAGTAATTTACGAACTAAAATAAGAGCTAAAATGTTTTCAAGAAGGTAGACAATGTACAACAATGGTTATGTATTTGTTACTATTAGATTACATGGCCCAAGTAGCTAAGTTTTCTTCATTCAACGAATGATCTTTGTCCATCTTAGTGTTCGGTTGCCCAAAGTGCACAAAAGAAATGTTACGTATACCAATGCTGTGTAGATATTTAGCAAGACAATCATGTCCAATATCCAGGTACTTTTTTCTTAGTTTCTTCTTATAATTTGATGTCATAATTTTTCCCTATATCATTCTTGACAACTCTTCTAATCGACGAAAATGACACTCCACCATTATTTGATTCTGAAATTTCAGTTCCCTTTTTAGCTTATTTATCACCTCATTCGTTTACAGCTATTCCTACATAATATAGGATCCACTGTAAAACAACAGCCATCCCTTTATCATCAATAAATATATATAAATTGTACTTCTATAAAAATTATTAGCTACTTAATTTGTTAATTAACATTATAAAATATAAAAAATAGCATCACGGACTTATGAGTTAATGTATCTCCATAATCATAGCTCTTGAATTAAACTAATAAAAGTACATGCTTAACATGATGTAAAATTGGTGTAAATTTTATGTTTTTCTGAGCGCTTAAAGTTTAAACATGCAAAGAGAAAATGGCTAATTTATGCTTTTGACTTTCCTCTCATAAATAGAAAATATTATCAAATTCACTCGTTAAATTGCACCAAAAGAAATAACGAAGTAATGATTAAGCACATCAACTGTTGAAACTTCTTTTTCAAAAAGAATATTACTTCCTCTGTTTTGTATTTAAAGACCTATCTTAATTAGCAGGCCATACATTTTAAATTCATTTATTATTATGTTTGCAATAATTCTTCTTCTTCTTCTTCTTCTAGATAGCGGAGCTCACTCAAAGTTTGAAAATCTAATTAACTTATTAATTATTCCTATAAACAACTAATTAGAGGTTGAAAAAAAAAACATCCAGTTTCAGCAAATTTTAATTTAACGCATTTCACTAGTTTTTAAAGAACTGTAGAACTTTTGACTTGGTATAAGTTTTTCCACCATAAATTAGAATCCGTTTGAAGTTGAGTTGAGGTGTAAAGCAGCTGCTAGGCTTCGTGAAAAGATTAAAATGAAACATTCCAGACGTTTTAATCCGCAAAAGAGCACATAATCTCTGTTCCTAATCAAACCTCCCAAGAATTTTTTTTTTTTAATCTATTCGAATGAGTTTCAATTTTAATTCAGTTAAAATGGAATAAAGTAATTAAAAATCTCGGAGCAGTTGATATTAATTAAATTTCTATCAAGTCGTATTTCGGTTTGGATATATTAAATAAAAAGTTATGAAATGCCGCTTAAACTCGTATCAAAGGATTTTATATTGATGCAAAAGAGAGAATTTATTGAAGAATAATGTGTTAAAAGTATCAGTTTTAGTTAAATTTAAGCTGAAATTTTAATCAAAAATGTGCATCAAATAGATTTTGATATAGTCAAAAATGAATATAAATTTCTCAATTTGTAATTTAGAAATGGATAAAATGTAAATCATATTAAATGCATGGAAGGTGATAGGCTTTGAATTTTTATGTTGTTATTTATTAGACTGATTTATTATTTCTAGATAAATTACTAGTTAAGGTATTCATTAAGCAACGGAGGTCTTATTCTCAAATAAATTAATAATAGTTAAGTCTCACGAAAAATGCAATATCATTGCAGGAATATGTTAAAATGTTTACTTTAAAAGTAGTTCATATATTTATTTTGATAGATTTAGGTACTAAATGCAAATGATATTGAAAAAAAATTAATAGGATATAAAATTTTATGTCATATTTAAAAATGTGTTGCATACATTTTAATGCATGTTTTTAATTTTTAAAAGCATTCTTTATTGATTAGGAAGTACAGTGAATAAAAAAAGTAATAATATATGAAATATATATATGTGTGTGTATCTATGTATGCATGTATTCGGCTGCTCTACATATATAGAAACGTGTTGTCATACATCAATTCTATTCCTTACCACTTGTATACAAAGAGTAATTCTGTTCCCTCATATGATTGGAACGCGTCGCTGGATAAGTTTTGATTTGGATGTCTTTTAATGGGCAGAAATAATATGGATTGTAACGTCCTGAGGGTATACATTCCTAGAAAATACTATCTTCAGGGTGTTGCATTTATTTTCTTCGTGAATTTTTGCTGACTTCCTGTATGTTTGAATTTGTGAAGTTGAGCGAATAAGAATGGTTGAGCATTGCATGTCACGCGTGGTCTAGAACTGTCATGTGGAAATATAGCCACAAGTAAATTTTGAATGTAATGTAAGGTCAATAGTCTCCAAAGCCTCAGAAATACAGTGCTTGTTTCTCACTGTACCGACAATGATGCTTATTAGGGGGTGCGT
The DNA here is from genome assembly GCA_021605095.1 of Caerostris extrusa. Taxonomy (NCBI): domain Eukaryota; kingdom Metazoa; phylum Arthropoda; class Arachnida; order Araneae; family Araneidae; genus Caerostris; species Caerostris extrusa. The sequence goes on from BPLR01014553.1 coordinate 215,824, forward strand.
GTATAAAACCTATACTACCCTAAACCATATTACCAGATGAAGGACTCGTAAGGCGATGCATAATTCAAGATTTATGCACTCTCTCATCATGGTACGCCAGACTCGGATACAACCATCATGGTGTTGCAAGCCAATTGTGGTTCGTCTGAAAAGACAATGTCGTGCCATTCATTTATTCAAGTCCAGCATTTTTCGTACGGTTGCGTTTGGTCTAGAATAAAAGGTAATCCAACAATTAACGTCTGGATGAAATTTACTCTTTGCTGCAAACGACATCATATGTTATGTGTGTACCGGTTGTACAGATTGTTGTGCAACCGGTCATATTTTTTTTTATGATGCAGTGCGATCCATCAGTGCTACGTGCATTATACCTTTCCTTACTCGTGGTGATAAGAGGCTTTAGGTGTCATTATCCCCGTAAGTAAATCTGTCTTTTCTCCATCCAATGATTGCATACTAAATCACTAATTTCTTGAAAAGGTAATCCATTGTCTCTAAATACAACAGCTTCGTCTCTATGTAAATGTACTCGATGTTCATATTCTTCTAAGAAGAATACTGAAGTATATCATTCAAAAACATTGTACGAAACAACGATTTCAACTTTTTTCATACCAATATTCCCCATTTTCTCACTGTTTTAGCTTTATAAAGCTGTTAAGTGATAGACATCCGTGAAGTAGTCCTGAAATATGCAAATCACTTGAATATCTTATGGAGTCATACTCGTGGTGCAAAAACAGACGCATTCTCTCGATATTCACATTTCTTGCTCAATAAAACAAGTTCACTCCCACGCAGAAAGGAAAGTTATAATTCCTCCGAAGTCAGCTTCCATTTCCATTTTTTATAATAAATTTACACTCGTGGAGCCATTTATATTCATGAGGTAACACCATCTATAAATATTCAGAATAACCTGCATTACTATAAATTTACTATATACTGGGATGTCCAATTTGCTATCGATCTTGCCGTTGCTTTAAAATTTTAAAATCGTTAAAATTTTTATTAAGCAATTTGAATCAGAATTTAAATTTTAATCAGAAAAAAAAAACACCCATGACAGCACAATTGAACACAAATTAGCATTCCACGAAATAATTGTTAAAAGTTATTGTAATTTTACATGGATGCTTGTAAAGTTGATTTAAGTGGTTACAAAATGAAAGCAAAACACTTTTGCTGCAGTAAAACTCATAAAGAGAGATATAGGGTTTAATGTCTCATTATGAAACCTCTAGTTTGAACATTGGCATACAATTTCCATATTATGACCAGTGATATCTTATTCCACAACAAACTGTTAGTTTGACCATACTTCTAAGCTGCCAAACTTCATAACCCTGGTTTTCTAAAAAAAAATTAGTAGATAATAAATATGGGGACTGAAGTGACCACATGCCTGTTAATATTGTGTAATCAACCCATTGTTATCCTTATTATATGGAGCCAACAATTATACTGCCAAAAATGCTTCTTGAATCACTTCCATGAACGCATCACAAATGGCTGTAAGATATCACGAACATAACAAATGAGCTGCCATGATACCTTGGATCATTAGTAAAGAGGATTTATTTTTGCAAAGGCATCTGAATCCCTCACATCAAGTGTGACCATGATGTGTATCTTTAAATAGCAGGCAGTATTAATCAAGGACATATGAACTTGTACACAGTTGCCATCAGTGTCCAAATTGTATTGTACATTGTCACTAAATCGAAACAGAATTGAATCCCGCCCTGATTCAATGCTGAGGAAGGATATACACAATTAGCCTATCTCCTCTCCTTTAAAGCCAGATACGCCTCAGCAACGCGCCATTCCAAACGAAGACGAAACTGAATGGTTTCTGAGCCAGAACACTCAATAGGCCCTGTGGCAAAATGATTATTAGCCGGGCGCTTTGCAATCGTGCGGACAAATACAGAAACTCTAACATATCAAGCTGCCTGCTTTTGGATATTGGTTAAGGATGTAATTGTCTGTGAGCATGCTTGATGGTTGATAAAGTGATCCTCCGGTCGTCCTAGGGAATGAATTCTTTCTCGTTGCCGGTCCTAATTTTTTTTTTTTTTTTTTTTTACAATATCATCATAACCGGGGCAACTCAGCGAGTTGACTATTCAACCTCTACCTTTCTAAGGATTCTCTATCTCACGAACTCTGGTATTTGCTTCAAAGACGGAGTAAAGGCATCTTTGATAATAATGTGGCAAATAAGTTACATACAGAGAACATCAAGATAGATTTTTATTGGCAATGATGGACGCACTTCAACGCGCTCTATAGGTCTTATGTAATGCATAACCATGTACTGAACATAAACATCTATGCATTGTTCTGTAGCTATCTGACAACTGCTTCCTGGTGCTCTAATTTTTATATCAATGAATGTATGATAGTGTAATAATACGAGCTTAATATTACCTTATTTCCAAACAGACTAAAATTATTTACTACGTATTTTATCATATTTTAGTAAAGATTTCCAAGAAATTTTGATGTCATGGCCTGCATATGATTTATTTACTGATTTATACTTTTACATAACACATGAATCGTATTAAATATTTCTTTTCGGATAACCCCATAAAAGTAATTATATGGATATTTGGAAAGTATAATATAAAAAACTTAAAAAAAATACTCAATTTCGGCTATATTGAGATTATATATTGGCATATCTAATGTCAAATGTCGTTTCCTACTTTGGGAAATATTTAGTGCAAAAACTCCTTGTAGGTCAAATGTTTACAAGGAATTCTCCATTAAATACACATAAACACTAGCGAAGTTTCCAACTGAATCATTGAAAAATACTTGTAACATTTCACACAATCAATCCGATGAAAAAAAATGAAATGTTTAATACTGTTCTAAGATACTTTAAAGCATACACCATCGGAACAAAATCAAAATGTAATCAATGGATTTAACGATAAAGGTTTTCCAAAATTTGGATTTGCGTTCAATTTTTGTGTTGGATCCATTTTTTTCTTTTGGACCAAAGACTAATCAATCCGAGAATAGTATGATAAACAATTAAACTAATTTTATTTATTAAAATTTTATTTTGTAACTATTCCTTCAATATTTACTTATAGGGCAATAATTTCATTTTCTTTCACATTTACAGTCATAATTAAACAATTAAACTAGAAAAACAAATGAAATTTAAAAATATTACATTAACCGCATATAAACATACTTATAAACATACTAAAGCACAAAAGGCATTGCAAACAAATATTTTTTAATAAGCATGATAAATAGCTGCATTAACTTATATAAGGTTGGAACAGCATCATTGACAAATGAAATGTTAATGCTAAAACGGCTTATAATAACAATAATAATAAATACTTGTAATAATACATAAAATAACACTTAAGCAAGAAAAATAAATTAAATTAAGAAAATATTATGTTAATAGTATATAAATATACTCCTACACAAAAAAATGCATTGAAAGCAATTATTTTTAAAAAAATCATGATAAATCGCTGCATTGACTTATGTAAGATTGAGAATACCATCATTGACAAATGAAATGTTAATACCAAAAATGCTGCTTGTAATCTCCTTTGTAATTGCTTTGTGCATTGACATCTACTACATTTAGCAAAGCGTTTGCATATTCAATGAAGTTTTTGAAGTTTTAATATGACTTTAAAGAAAAACGAAAAATAGATGAGGAGTTCTAAGCTCCTGCTATTGACAGGTGGTCTTTCCTTCCAAATTATTACTTTGATGGATGGACGTCCATGAAAAAAAAATCTTCCTCTACAAGACGATGAATTCCTTAATGGACCATCCACTTCCACCTCCTTGCCTGCTTTTTTAAGTGAAAAAATAAAATAATATTAAAAAAAAAAAAAAATGGAAGAAAACTCCGTCAAAAATTTTCGATCGCCGAATTCCTCTAAGGGTATATATGAAGGTCTTCCCCTTCTACAAGGAGAATGGGCTCTTGCAAACTTATGAATGATGAAGCATTCATTCTCCGCCCGTTTTTTTTTTTTATTTTTTTTTTTTATTAGACTGCAAAAATTCGTGATTTTATGAAATTTTTTTCAAAAGATTAGAGTATATAGGATTTTGCAGTTCTCTAATACTTCTGGAAGGTTCAAGATTGAGGCTATTCAAATGTATCATTGTTTTTACTCTACTGTTTTTGCAAAAATAATTAAAATTTTATCTCATGTTAAAAAAATTGAATCAAACCTTCTTGAATCAAACTTCTAAATCACTTTTTCGTCAGAAGAAATAATATTCCATTTGTTTATAACTGAAATTTGTATTATTTATATATAAAAAAGTAATACACGTTTAGAATAATTAATCTATATATGGCACAAAAATTTATGAGTCTCACTAAACCGCATTTATTGTCATTACTATTCCTTCTTCTTCACTGGCGCAACGGCTCCATGGTAGCTCTTTTCAGTTTTGTTTTTGTGACCTGGCAGATTTCGAGACAGGAGATGTTTTTCTTTTTATTGGTAGGAATGCCCTACTTCCGACGCTCTACAATAATATTAGACAAGGGCCTATGGTTTAATGTGGATTACGAACCACTACAAACATCCATGACACACAGCGGCCTGATGGCCAAGAACAGGCAGGGAATGGCAGGGATATGGATGTTTGTGAGTGGTTCGGAATCAGATTAAAACTGTAGGTACGTCTAATTAGCAAAGTGTGCAAAAATGATCGTAGAACACAAACAAACAAACCTCAAATGATTTTGATCCTTTACTACAACAGCCAATCTTCTAATCTGGGATCTAATCAGCCTAACATATGCACAAAAAGATCGTAGAGTGACAAACCAAACCAAGCCGAGATTCAAACCTGAAACCTATGGCACCGAGAACCAAAGACGCTAGTCATTCACCCATCAGGGCCAGTTATTACGATTTAGTTTGGTGATATCTTCAATTTTGAAAACTCCAAAATAATTCCAATTTTTGTTACATACGAGAAACTTAAAGAAGCAAGTAAATTTTTTAAATTAAATAATACTTTAACCAAACTGGATTGACATCGGCCTAATATAGTAATTAATTGCAATTGAAAAACTATATTTAATAATATAATAATGCTATTCATATGGATCGATTGCAATTATGAATCCGATGACATTAATCTAGTTAATAGTAATTTTAAGCTTGAAATTAAAATTACTACTAAAATCTTAATATCATCCCTATATTCAATTATTTATTGTAATATATATTAAGAAAAAATGTATAGAAAACTGGATATAACATGGCTTAATCTAGTAGTTGATTGCAATTAAAAACAATATTGAATTATATAATAATGCTATTCATATTGATCGATTGCAATTACCTAATTAATAATATATTTTAGGCTTGAAAATAAAATTACTATTAAAACCTTAACATCATCCCTGCATTCAATTACTTATTGTAATAAATATTACGAAAAAAATGTTGATCTATGCAAATATCTCTATTTTTATTTTCTGATGAAAAAGTATAGGTTAAACCAAACATGAATTCAAACCTGATATAATTACAGGAGAAAAATTTGAAAACTGGGACGATTATATTAACGTGACGATACAAAATCTGATTTTCAGTTGTATTATATATCAAACATCCATTTACCTTTAGACGATATCTTTTTTTTATTTAATAATACACATTGTAAAAAAGGTTTCTTCTATAGTTAATTAACGAATGTTTACCTTAACTATTGTAAGCGAACAGCGGAACATTAAATCTCCTAGATAAGCAAGTAAGTATTTTCGCAAAAAAAGAGTTGTTCCGTTATTTGTAGATCAAGCTGTAATCCACACTTCGTCTGTATTGAAATAGGAAATGCGAACTCAGACGAATGAAAAAGGTGTTTAAATAATAGAACATACATTTCCATGGAATATCCAAGCGAAAATACTGTTACATTCTTTAGACAGATCACTGTAAACAACCTTGAATATAAAGCGTCTAGACACTTATATTAAATGTTGCCTTTTCTCTTTATGTTTTTATTTACACTTTTTTACAATAGAGAAACGTTAAAGTGACGTGCGATACATGAATTCAAGGCGGTTTTTACTTTTGAATATTTCATTTCGTTGCATTAACTCTATTTCAAAAGTATTCTTTCAAAATGAGATTTCCTTCTCTTTAATACAGTTAAGGTTAAAGGAAATTTGAAATTTTTTTTTTCATTTAGTATCCTATCTATTTTGCTTGAGTGTAAAAAGTATCATTTCAATTTATGTTGTTACTAATATCTTACAACTTTGATAATTATGACATTAAAAAATTTACTGCAAAACATTTAAATTTTTTTATGTTTTTTTATCACAGGTTTAATTATTTTGTACAACATTAACATTTGTGCACATTTTGTAAAAGTTTATAAATATTTTTTTGCATCCAGAGATATTTGAATAATTTATTTAAAATTAGCAATAATAATTAATAATTCATTTAAAACTATTTTTAAATGTAAAGTAGTGATTATACTTAGGAATCACAACTTATTAAGGAAGACTCAATCATCTCCACTTGTGGATATTCAGGTAAACGACCGATTCTCTATTGAATCGTATATACATTTCTCTTGAGGTTTCTCACCTATACAGAGCTGTAGTTATTGCTGAGTACGGAATTTGATTATTATTTTTTATTCAATTCCTTCTATTAGCTCACACTCTCCCTATATATATCTTGTCCAAATTTTCAATCGTTCATAAAACACTTTTTATTCATCCACTCAAGTTCAAATACATTTTTAAAACTTGTAGTGGATGATACTTGATGTTAATACAGTTTTCTCAAATATTAATTGATTAACTAAATTTAATTAATTAATTTTAGTTTTTTTTTTTTAAATTACGTTGCATATATCTACCAATAGATGGCGCAAGATAAACTTAAAAAAAAAAGGAATGAAAATTATTTATAAAGGTCTTTCTGCAATAGAGTGAGAAAAAAGTAGGAATTGACTTTAAATTTTTTTTTATATATTACTTGTTTTATTTGAAGGGCAAAATGCCTCTCCACAGCAGATGATCAAGTTTAACTTACCTTAAGTATAGTCGTTTAATTCTTCTCAGGAATCATAACTTATTAGGAAGACTCATCACCACCAAGTAAATGGCAGATTCTCTATTGAATCGTATATACATTTCTCTTGAGGTTTCTCACCTAAATAAAGCTGTAGTTATTGCTGAGCAGGGGATTCTCTCTAGCTGAATGACACAATCTTTCCTCATCATCTTCCTCTTATTCTTTTCTCAACAATCGTAATCTTTCCCCTCCCTTTTTATTTGAGGGGCCATTCGCCCCTTCACCGCAGATGATCACGTTTAAGTTGCCTTTAAGTATCATCATTTTACAAGATTAGACCTTTTATGGAGGTATCAATGTTTTTCTCTCTCTTTCTTAATCTCACACACATTTCTTATCCTCTTCAGATTCTCTGGACTTTGTTTTCATTATTTTCTGGATTTTCACCTTAACATCCGACCAGGGATTATACCTCAATATACCTTCTCCTATTGAAAATTTCCCTTTTCCATATACTTATTTATTAATTGGTGTAGGTGATGTCGACACCTAATCAGACCACATAGCATGGTTAATCTTTTTGAAAGTCATAGGTCGATTTTTTCCACACCAAAATCATCTTAGAAACATCTGAATAAACACATATTAGGAAGATTAAGATTAGGATTTGTATTGTCGTCAACATCAAAGATCTGGCATCTCTGATGTGACAGATCTCTTCTGTGACTATAAACAGTTTTGCTAACTGGCCTCCCACCACAACAAAAGGTGCGATTTTGCCATTCTTTCCCTACATTATATTCACTGTACTGTGGAATCAATGATCTGCATCTACCGTTAGAACAATATCTGCCTAATCACTACTTCTTGTGTTGTATTTTCAGTGTCACATTTATTAATATAGTAAATGCCAGATAGAAAAAAATAAGTAAAGGTACTTATAAGAATTATAAAACAAGAAATTTTGCATCCAGAAAAAGTAAAAGATTTATGGCGTTGCAATAATAAGTTAAAAACAACGAGTTCAAATTTCACCAATAATTATTTTCTTACCATTTTTTTAATTAAAAAATGTTTTAATGCAATTAGAACTCAAATCTTCATTGTGACAATTAGTTCTATTATCAAATTATTGCAAATTGCGTCCAAAAAATATAAATTTATGTATGCTACATTTATGCAAAATAATAAATGTAGAAAAATTACAAATCAGTCAAAAAAAAAAAAAAATGGTCATAAATTGGATGAAAATGGTCATAATTGTTCTGAATAATTTATTTGCATAAATTTATTAATTATTTTCTACAATAACTCTTCAAAATATCTTTACACATATGTACTATATAAAACGAGTAATAATTAATTCCATAATCTATAGTTAAAATTGCAAATTTTTTGTAATCTTTCCTGAAATTTTTCAAATCAAAATATTTAAAGGATTTTTTTAAATGTTAGATTCATGCTATAAAGAAAATTCTGAATTATTTCGTAATAACACCCTGTTTAAGATTTCATTTTAAAAACGTCAATGCACAATAAAAAATATTCAAGTATTTCAATATTCGTGATATAAGATATATTTCAATATTCGTGATATAAGATAATGTTCAAATAAAAGGCATTTAAATCCAGCCATCAATTTAGAAATAACAGGTACTCACTAGAAAACACCAATTTGCCATTCAGAAAGTTCTGACAACAAAGCCTAGCCGAAGAATGGATTTTCTGTCCTCCCCAACAATTCCTTCAGACAGCATGCAAGTAATTCGGGCAGACATAGGGCCAGCAAGGCTCTGAAGTTAAATGAAACTTAACCAGCCATAATTTGCATAACGAAAGGACCCCTGCAACTGAAAGGAACACGGTAAGGGTCTTTGAAAATTAATTTAGTGGAAGGGTTGGGTTGTAGGCGTTCGATTTAGAATACTTTTCGCCTGGAGATTAGCCTTCTCCAAAGTCGTTTAATAGGGGTTTGATGTGAGAAAGTGCTCTAATTCGAACAGACTCGGGGATGTCCACAACAACAGGAGATGACATTCTGTGTGGTAGTTGGTGAAATTAAGGTATGTGGGTAAGTGCGGAATTGGGAATTCCGGTCGTGGATTAATTTGAAATAGTCCTTAAAGTTATTTTACGAGACACGATATCGTCATACATAAAGATGAATAGACCAGTTCAGTCACAGTTAATGTAAATAGACGTTGCTTTAAAATCCGATGTAATACTAGCAAAATATTGATCTACATCAGTAATAATAAAAATAAGTAATAATAAAATAAGTAATAATAAAAATAAGGATTTTGGCAACATCATTAAAGTTAGGGACGTCAGTTTCTCTTTTTATTCAGGTCCTTTCAAAATTTTATTTTCTTTTAATGATTCTTATAATGAATTTCGTGATATTTATTAGGATTATTGTAGGATATATTATTTGTTTCATTATTAATATTGAATGATATTTATGAGTTATACAATAGGGATTGATATATGCTTTTTTTCGTTCAATTGCATCAGTGAAATTGAAACATGAATTTTTTTACAGTTCACTTATAATATATAACAAATATTTAAATAATGGTTTTTTGTGTTCATTTAATGTATATTTTATATGTAAAGAGTGATTATTGTAACGGTTATTAGCACTTTAACCACACTTTATTGAGTATAACTCTTTATTATTTCTTCAAGCTATTTTTCAATTTTCTGATGGCCTCACTTCCATCTTATTACACAGTCCAGTCACATTAATGTGACCACCACCTACTTTCGACGTCAACGTGAAATAACCAATCACAAAAGGCAGGTGGCAGCACATTGCAAGTGGAGTGTATATAAAGAATTCCACTTAATACCACATTCCACACTCCACTTAAAGCCAGAATATACAAAAGTGTATATTTTGACTTTTGACAGGTGGTCACATTAATGTGACTGGACTGTGTATTTTTAGTGAATATTTCAATGCTCACCAACTTTTAATGACTATAATTAAATAAAAAAAAACACCTCGTTACTCGAAACTCGCTATTGTTAATTTTTCCCCAACTTCCATAATTTCTCAACATCATGAGAGTTTTATTTCTTCCAAGAAATTGTAAATCACTTCACCAATATCTACAATGCTCTTTCACTTTCACACGCTACTAATTAACGAAAACACTGCAGGGGATAATAAATCTTTGCAGTCGAATAATATACAAATAAGTCTACAACAGACAATAATTCTACCCATTCGGATAAATTTTAGACCTTAGTTGGGTAAACAATCACTCGCTTAATTGCTATATTTTTAAAAACAGTAGGTTAGAAAACGTGACTCGCTTTTTTTTAAGCCTCATAAAACGTGCTTCATCTACCAATTCGTTTTCATGCTGGGTGTATATTGAAGGTTATTCTGTCTACTCTATTTTATCGAAATACGTCGCTAAATGTGTTTTTGATTTAGATCCAATCAGCTTTGGATGCACTGCTATGTTGGTTTTGTAGTACAGTTTGCGGATATCAAATACCGGCAGTGCAAAATAATTAAGTTTCAAATGTATTGCTGTCTTATATATATATATATATATATATATATATATATATATATATATATATATATAGGTCTTTTTATTTTATCAATGGATTTTTTTATGGAGAAAAGGAGATTTTCGTCTATTACATTTAAAAAATTATAATTTCATCAATATTTCGATTAGTAGGCTCTTTTACAATTTGTTAGAAATGAATTTCAGAAAATAATAAGTGTTTATTTTTTAGAAAAGAGTAAATGTAAATGTTGTCACTCGTTCAATAAAACAATTCAAACATAAACAAAATGCAAAAAAAAAAAAATTTTTTTTTCCATTCAAATGCGTTACATTATTTTTTTAATGTTATTTGTATAATAATGAGTTCATTTATGTATAACATGAATGGATACGAAAGTTTATTGCAAACAAAATAAACCATTTTTATTTTAAAAAGAAAACCAATAGTCCCTAATCAATGAAAAGAGTACAAAAAAATCAGAGCAGCGATAGAAAAATGTAAAGAAATTTTCATCAATTAGGTTAACAATAATAGATATTTTATTATTTTAAATAATCAGGTTTTTTTTTTTTTTAAAACCTAAAATATTCCCTTTCGGTATTTTATAAAAATATTTATTAATATTCATATATTGAGTAGCATTATATGCCTTAAACTTTTACAACGAATTTTTATTTTCTACATTTTAAATCTTTTATTACTTCAATGTCAAATTTATAAGAAAAAAGAATTATTAATAAATACAATCATTAATTATTAATAAATGCAACCATTAAATATTAATAAATGCAAATGATACTATCTGTTTTACATCAAGAAAATTTTCAATGATTGTTAATAATATAAGTCTACGTTATAATATTCAATGTTCAACTATTATGAAGCACTTTTTGAACTATGCGAATGACAGAAAAAAATATTTTGCGAAAAATGTCACTTTCATTTTTTACCAACAAAGTATCTAACTTTTTTTTATCTTTGCGAATAGTCAGAAAATGATAAATTACAAAATCCATAAGAGACTTTGTAAAGAATCAAATTTTTTCAATAAAGCACCTGACGACATTTTTTCTTTTCGTAAAATACCAGACTTAAAGAATTGGAGAGGAAATAGGAAGCCATGGATGAAATTTTCATGAGATCAAGACGATCCTTTATTGACATCTTCTAGCTCGACTGCAAATTTACTTCTGTTTATTTTTAAGATAATGATGGATCAGAAAGGGAATAGAATAGCATAAATTTATAGTGGTTCTATATTTATACAGATACTTTATCATCAATTTGAAGAAAGTCGTACTTACGAAAAGATAACAATACAAATGAATTTGAAAGTGAAATATATATTGTAACAAAACTGAAGCTAAGAAAAGAAATGGTTATTTTGAATTGTTGTTTTATTGTATCGTGCGCTGGCTAGTATTAAATATTTCAGGGGATTAATTTCCTTAGTGATGTATCTTGCAGATTATTGCATTTAGAAATGAGTAAACTCGTAGAAATTTCATCTCACATTAACGATAGTTTAATTAAAAGTCTTTCCCATGCAGACAAATAAGGACTACAAATTTATCTCTGTTTATTTTAAGGATCTTGATGGATTATATCAGTTAAATAAGAGAATATTGCTCCAAAAAAAAATCTATTTTAAGGATAATGATGGATTACTATCAGACAAATGTGACAATATTGCTCTTAAAAATATTTTAAAGATGATGATGGATTATTATCAGGTAAATGTGGAAATATTGCTCTGAAAATCTATTTTAAGGATAAGGATGGATTATTAACAGACAAAAGGGGGATAATTGCTCGAATATCCACTTGGAGACTTTCCATCTTGGATGTGTGTATCAGTCTTTCTTAACTGTGATGCATCTTAAGTGATACTGAATCATCTATGAAAAATTATAACTTTTTCATTGGTGAATCAATTATCAACATTGTGATCAATGAATGTAATAGTAAATAATGATTTTATTACATAATTATATTCACACATTAAATTTTATATTTTGCTAATTGAATCGTTTGAATTGTCCATTATCACTTGCTTCTTGGTGAAGTGAAACTCAAAATAATTATTTCCGATAAATATTGGATGTACTGTTTATAGTTATTCCGCAATCTAATTGTTCAAATTGATGGTGAGTACACATATCAAAGCACTTAGTTAAGTCACGTCAAATCAAAATCAAATTAATATACGAAAAGAAGGTTTTCATTTGGATTTCACTTCATAACTGTTTCAATCATTTCATTCATAAACTGTGAGTTTATTTGAAAATGATTTATTTAGAATTTTTTAAATTATTTTTATTTCTTAAGATAAATCTTTTTTATTCCTTTTCGCTGTATGTCTCACTCTTCAAGCATATGCAAAAAATATGGCTTGCAAAAACATATGTGTGCGTGTAATTTAACACTCGACGATAAGTGCAAGTTTTATTAGTGAAGTGCATGATTTGCATTTCAGATGCTGTTATAAAGCAAGATTAATATGCTGAAACATAATGGCTTCATTTATCGTTCCAAGCATTCTATTGTTTTGCTATATGAGATTAATTATCTTCTTTCATTTAGAGACTCACAAAGCAGCACCTTTTATTTTATCTCAGAATCACGTTAGGCAATTTTTGATGATGAATTAAACTGAGGAATAAAATCTGTTTGAATAAACTACAAAACTATCATTCAATTTTATGTTATTGAAACAACGATTAAAATATAAAATGGGTTTCCATTTTCACGAAACAAATATTAATGGCTTGAATAAGCTTTGTCTACAAGACATGCATCCCGGCAGCTGCAAATAAAAAGAGCTGCAAGACTGAGGACCCTTCGTTTTTGTCGAATGGGATTCATTGTTCTTTTCACCGATTCCACGCACGCGCGCGGTGGACTTTCCTTTTTTGTTCGAAAGACCTTTCAGACACCCCACCAAGCACGGATGCATTTAGAAACAATTCTCTACTCTCTTGGTTAGCTAGCACGCAATAAATCTTTCACTGTTTCGATACGCTGGTTGAAAAAAAAAAAAATAAATAAAAGACACCACGAAGACGAAATAAAAACACCAACCTGACCTGTAACCTACGCCGATATCAAAGCAACGCCTTTTTTTATTTATTTTTTTCATTCTACTTTATGTTTGCGATATGCTTTGTTATAATGCATCCCCTTCCCCCCTCGTCATACGCTTGCTGAGTCAGATTGGAACACCTAAGTTTCCACAAGTCATAAATACATCTGCTTGTTATAATGCTTTGATTTAAAGTCCAGACATTTTTTTTATTATTTATTGTTGCTTATGCGTCCTTCATGTTTTTGTATGTTCAGAAAAGGTTTGGCACACACCATGAAAAATGTTCGTGCAAATATCTTGGAGGGATTGACGTGGAGGCATGTCAAATTTATATCTATCGATGTGATTGTTTACTGTATACATTTCGCATACTTTATACCACTAGAATCAAACAGATTGATTAAGTATCTCTTAAAAGGCAGAAATAATACCATCAACATGATGTGATATTAATCAATATATTTCACTGCAGATGATTTATATGTGTAAGTCTTTTATGTGCCTTGATGCTGTAATTTAAAACTATAAGGATTTATTTTTTTTTTTTGGAATCTATTTTTAACTGAAGTTTAACAAAAAATTCATAAAATGTCCAAAATAAATAAAATGTTACTGATTTGATTGCTATCAAATAGAACAACAAAACGAAATTGACTTCATATGGATTGAAATGTCACATATATGACGATTGGGACAACAAATCCATAAACTGTTCAAAAATAAATAAAATGCTATACTATTTGATAGCAAGCCAATCAACGACAAAACGAAATTGATGTCATAGGGATTGAAACATCACATATATGGGACATATATGGAGATTGAGATGTATATGGGATATATAAGACGATTGGGACATATATGGAATATATATGACGATTGGGATAACAAATTCATAAAATATCCAAAATAAATAAAATGTTGTATTATTTGATAGCAAGCAAGTAAACGACAAAATAAAATTGATTTCATAGGGATTGAAATATCACATATATGGGATACATATGACGATTGGGACATGCATGGGATGGAAACTTATTTAATTGATTGTTCAAAATTCATATTTAATTGATCGTTCAAAATTCATATTTAATATCTTAATTTATATGTCTTCTGCTGTTGTTCTTACTATTATAATATATTTTTATTAATAAATTGAAATTTTATTCCTGAACAATATGATATATATTATATCATTCTCAACTTCCGTGATAAATATTTAAATAAAGATATTATTTTTTTATTATAAAATATCCAACTGGAAGTTTTAATTCATTTTTCATTAATAATATTTGTTTCTAAGAAATTTTATTTACATTTTCATATAGTCGTAATAATAATTCTAGGATGCGTAGTAAAAATTGTAATATCAGTTTTATAATTTTTTAATTATGCAATAAAATGTTGCTTTAAACTGAGATTTGATGACTTTACGTATGTTTATTTATAAATATTGTTGTGAAAATCATTGAACTTGGTTGTTATTGTTGTGGAAATCTTTGGATGTTGTTGTTCTGAATATTGTTGTGAAAATATTTGAACTTGGTTGTTATTGTTATAAAATCTTTGGCCGTTATTGTTCTGAATTTTTTGTAAAAATCTTTGGCTGTTATTGTTGTGAAAATCTTTTGTGTTATTGTTGTGAAAAATTTGGCTGTTTTATTGTGAAAATATTTAGTTGTTATTGTTGAATATTGTGTGAAAATCTTTAGTTGTTATTGTTGTAAAAATCTTTGGATGTTATTGTTCTGAATATTGTTGTAAAAATCTTTAGCTGTTATTGTTGTAAAAATCTTTGGCTGTTATTGTTGTGAAAATCTTTGGCTGTTATTGTTTGAAAATTGTTGTGAAAATCTCTGGCTGTTATTGTTGTGAAAATCTTTGGTTGTTATTGTTCTGAATATTGTTGTGAAAATCTTTCAACTATTGTTAAATCTTGAATTCAACAAATTCGTCCTTTTCAATTAATTTGAATTAAATTTTTTTAAAAACTTGTTAAATTGCTTAATTATTAAAAATTGTTAAAAAAAAAACTTTATGCTTTTTATTTTATTCTTAAGTAAACTATACAAGCATAAGTATTTTCTAAACTATTGATTTTTCAAAAGAATATTAATATGTAAAAAATGAAATAATTTGTTTTATTAAAATATATAGGAAAAATAATACAGAAATTTTTATAATAGAAATATAATATATATATATTTCCAAATATTTATACATTTAATAATTTTATATTACATCATTTTTACTATTTAAATATATAAGAATATAAAAAAAAAAATCTGAAATATTACTAACAAAATAATTTAATGATAATTTATAGAATAAAAGTATAAATTTCTTTCAAAACACTAAAAATCTAATAAAAATTTAGATAAATAATTAACATGATCTTCTTCTTTAGCAAAAATAAACTTCAAACAACTTTGAAAAGAAATGAATATATAAATCTAACACAGCTATCTAAACATATCATTATGAACTAAATATAAAAGTATCTCATACTAAATACAGGGTATTTGTTTTAAAATTTAAATTATCACTATGAATTAATTTGATAAAATATAAATAAATATATAATAATTTTAAAAAATTAAAAGAATATTTAAAATGGTATTATTTAAATCGTAATATAATAAAAAAATTATATTATACAGATATTAATTTTTATATCTTTAAACTTTGCTGCAATTATTTTAATTTTAAAGAGTAACATTGTTGTTTATAAGTCTGTAACTTTGTTTCTTTTTTTTATAATTAACTAGTAACTGAAAATGCAAACAATATTGCCGTAAGCGATGTTTTACCAATGCTTTTGGATTTATTTAGAAGAGTATTTAAATTTTAATTAATGATTCGAAAGAAGGAAGTTCAAATTTAAATAACTTCTTCACTTTTAAATGAAAAAACTATTCAAAAGAAAACATAGATTCTAATGAAGATCTTTGGCCCTTTTTTTTTTTTCACTGACATATTTGCTTTGAAAGTAAATAAAAACAGCTCAATTAAAAAGCCACAGTCACCTAAAAAAAAGCCACTTATTTAAGTAGTTCTCTCTCGGTTATTTACCTGAATGTAATTAAAGAAATCTGCATTCATGAAAAATAAAAGATGTTGGTGCAGGTTTATTAGGTTAATGAAAGAAAAAAGAATATCGGCCAGCATTTTATAAGTAAAAACAAAGTGTTGCAGCTACATTTAAAAGAAAACAATTTTGAATAATTAACGTAATTGAAACTGTATTTTAAGCAAAGATTTTTATTTTTCATGAAAAAAAGCACTATGATTTATCGTTTTTTCCATACTGTTGACGTCATTTCAAAGCATGTTTATTGCAGATTCATCGTTATCCAGGATTTAACATTTTAGCTGTGAAACTACTATATCTTTTTCAAAAGTGTCGAAAAAATATATATAAAGATTATTTTGAAGAATTTTTTACGAGTAATTACACTACGATTGATATGTTGTTGTTGTAGATATCAACATCTCATGGAAGGAGGAAAAGGGGAGGCTTCTGTTGTGATGGGCACCTGTAGGTAGAAGTCTGACTTGGCTACGTGAAGCTGATATTTATGAGGTAGGGTTGCCAGTCCTTAGCCTAACTCTCTACAGTCATATTAGACCGGTACCTACGGTTTAAAGTGAATTCAGAACCACTACAAATATCCATATCAAAAGGGGGACTCGAACCCGAAATCTGTGGCACCAAGCGCCAGAGCGCTAGTCAATAGGGTATCAGGACCATACGATTGATATGTATATGTGAATAGTAAGAAAAATCCTACTTATAATCCGACTACGAATTACGTGGAATGGTAAACATCCAGTTTAATGGCGGACTGGTTTAGTTTGTCGCTCTATGGTCTTTTTTCCCAACACATTAGTCTAATTTGACCGAAACAGAACAACGGCTACAGTTTAACTTGGATTCCAAACCACTCACAAACATCCATGCCACCGGCAGGAATCGAACCGATATCAAAGGGCAGAGCGCTAGCAATTGACCATCAGGTTGCGTTTAATGGCGGAAAAGAAAGAACTGATTATTTGTTAGGGGTGCTAGTCAGATAAACTAGACGCAATGCAGCTTTGAAGGAAAGAGATTTTATAGTTATTGCGAAATTTTTTCATCTGATTTTTATTTAACCTTACGTAATTTAAAATTTGTATTACTAAGAATTTAAAAAATTTCTTGTAATTATAAACCTTCTCTCTAGAGACTTACCTACTTTCCTACTTTTTTTTCTCCCTTATTACGTTGTTCTGTATGAATCAGTCCAATTTGACCATTTATCAATTTTACACACTTTCGGTGGTCAGACTAGACCTTTAAAACAAGTAATACAACAAAAAAAAAAATTTTAAGTCAATTCCTACTTTTTTTTCACTCTATTGCAGAAATCCTTTATAAATAATTTCCATTCATTTTTTAAGTTTATATAGTGCCATCTATTGGTAGATATATGCAACTTAAATCTAAAAAAAACTAAAAATTAATTAATTTAATTTAATTAATGAATTAATATTCGAAAAACTGTATTAACATCAAGTTCAAAAAGTCATCCACCACAAGTTAAAAAAAAATGTATTTGAACTTGAGTGGATGAATAAAAAGTATTTTATTAACGATTGAAAATTTGAACAAGATATATATAGGGAGAGTGTGAACTAATAGAAGGAATTGAATAATGTGCAGCTGTTAATTAGAATAGTCTAGTTAACAAACTAGTTTAATTTCTCAAATCTTACAAGTAAGTCTAATTTGTTAACAAATTAGTCTATTCAAACTAGTTAACTAATCTTAACGATGTCTTGTTTGTTTGAACTTTTAACTAGATTTATCTATCCATTTACAATCTAAACGTATCTATCCGTGTTTATTTAAATGCACTGACATTTAAGAAACTTAATTTTGAAGTTAGTATTGTTATAATTTTGGAAAATGTTGTAATGTGCAATGATTTCAAATTGTAGTGGTTTTAAAAATTGATACATTGATTTAGTTAAAAATATCATATTACATACCAAACATATTATACACGTAAAATAAGCTGTATAATTTATTTAATAACATTCAAATATATAAACTATATAAACAACCTAAAATAAATTTTTAATAGAAAATCAATAAATAAATTAACAAAAGTAAACTTATTTAATGAATTGTTGTTAATTAGCGGATTTATAACAATAGAAAATAAAAATAGTATTAAATCTAAACATGGAAAATATATAGATCTACAAATAGTGCAAACAAGGTGTATAAAAATACAGCAATTACGTGCAAATACATGCAAAATAAGCTGTATCATTTATTTAATATGATAACGTCCAAATATATAAACAACCTAAAATTAATTCTTAATAAAAAAATCAATAAATATTTTTAAAAATTTTTTAACGAAATATTGTTAATTAACGGATTTTTAACAATAGAAGATCTAAAAAAGGTATTAAATCTAAACATTGAAAATATACAAATCTACAAATAGTGCAAATCTCTGCATTCTTAGCTAGATAGTTTAATATGCGTAAAGAAGATAAGAATTCGTTTCCCATTTGTGGCATGTACTACAGTCACTGTTTTGAAATGCGAGTAGACTTTGTTGGACTATACTTTTAAGATAACATGAAGCATTAACGAAGATAGTCTAGTTAACAAACTAGTTTAGTTTCATAAAATTTTACAACCAAGTTCAAGTTAAGAAATTAGTCTAGTCAAACTAGTTAACTAATCTTAATAATTTATTGTTTGTTTGAACTTTTAACTAGATTTGTTCCTTTTTAACAATCTAAACAAATCTATTCGTATATGAATAAAGGAAAAGATACTACATTACATAAAATTCGAATATATAGAATAATATAATATATAATTTGTATATGAAGAAATGAATTCGCATTTATACATTGTCTGGTTTGAATTTATAATGTATCCTAGCAAATATATATAAATTACGTCTAAAAGTCTTTTAGAAATGCACACCATCTTAACCTAGTACTGAAGGAAGTAACCTAGATCTAGGGATTGCTGTTATTAACTAATCACTATAGTCTCATTAATAATGAGCAAGAAATAGCCATCGTTCATAAATTGTCTATTTTAAACACGAGGAATAATTTTTCCAATAAATACTGCATTTTATAAAACAAATTAAGATTTTTCAAAAGAAAAAGTAAATAAAGTTCTCAAAGTTTTTAATTAATCTATAGAAATTTTCCATTGCGAAAGTAGTTATTAGTATTACAATTATAAATTTTATTTTAAATTGAGCGTAAATGAAATTAGTTTTAAAGATTTAAAAATTTGTTTTTGTACGTTGGAGGTGCCTTTTTTAATATTTTTTTTAATCTTTTTTTGTACATTTGAAGTGGTCTTTCACTCGTATTGTTTTCATTATCTTAAACGACAATATTTAACGTGTAATTTAATTTTTTTAAATTACCGGAAACAAAAATATTTATGTAAATGTTTCATGAAATATTTCACTCTTCCAATATATACTGTATTTTATTGAACAAAACAAATTAAAATTATTAAAAGAAAACGTAAATAAAGTTCTGAAAGATTTTAATTAATCTACAGAAATTTTCCATCACAAAAGTAGTTATTAGTATTACAATTATAAATTTTGTTTAAAAATTGAACGCAACACCAACTATGTTATTATAAACAAAAAAAAAAAAGATATTTTCTTATATTCCTTAGGGAAGTAATTCAAAATAAATGTCACTTTTCATAATTAACTACGATATCCTTTCACTACTTTCAAAAGAACTTTACTTCAATAGTGATCTACAATATAATTTTATTTTATTTAAGCCCTATTTTTTAAACTTCATTACATAATGTTACTGTGTCTCTTGATAGTTTAGTACTTATATCTCAGATATGTTTGCTTTGCATTCTCACCAAGTTTGTAAAATAGGAAGAAAAAGAAACATATTATACTTATATAACAAATGTTTTAAAACAGAATTGTTCAACAATGTAAGCCTTTTCATTCTCTCATCTACTGAGGCATGAGGAAATATTTACTCAATTCTTTATTTCTTTGTTCACGAAAAATTAGAACGAACTGGGAATTAAAACAGAATAGCATCCAAAGTATTTAAAAGATTCTTTATTTATGGAAGACAGAAATTTTAAATAATGGAGCAAAAAGCGAGCAGGTGCAAAAAAAAAAAAAAAAAAATGAAGAACCATTATCGATGGGCACTTAGTATAGTAAATATTTTATGCAAAGCGCAGCAGCTGAAAATAAAATGTATTAGTAAGCTTTTTTTTTAATCTTCATTATTCTGAAACTCTGCATTCATTATTAAGGAAGAATATTTTAAGTAGATAACTTAAACAACTTATGAAAAATAGTCGGGATAATACTTTTACCACCGATACTCATCGCATTCTGAATTTTAAAATTCCTGCATAGATTGTTTTTTGTTTTAATTAATTTACATCGCTTATAATGCAGTAATATAAATAACAAATTTTAAATGTATCATAAAAATTCTCTGATGATAATTAAAGCCTTCATTATCCTTAATTTTAATAGTAGAAAGCCCAATTTTAATCTATATAAGACAACGTAGATTTTGATGATTGCTAATTTTAACCACTTCTTTTCTAAATTTATGAACTTTGTGAAGTTCTGATATAAGATGTAATATGTATTTCCTAGATGTGTATTTTAAAGTATTTTAATAATAAATACTATTCATTTTGTAATTATGTTGCAAAATGGTAAGATGCTTATTCAGATTTAATTAAATTAATTAAGTGCTATTTTTCATGAAATATAAAAACATTTTTATGTAATCACATTTATTTTGATTTTTTTCAAAATTAAATTTATGTCGTTTGAATTTCGATTCGTTCGTCCTTATAGTTACTAGTTTAAAATAGTAAATATATTATATTAATTTATTTTTTTTTTATTATTGAACAAATTATTTTTAGAACATTATAAAGAACAAGTTCTGTATAGAAGAATTATTATGTAATGACAATTTTATATAACACATATTATTTAGAACATTATAATTTTTATTTAATATTATTGTATTATAGAATAAGGACTCTACATTGCTTATGTTGTAAAGTAGAATTATTTATAGATTTTTAATTGAAATATTGAAGTTTAAATTAATCACTTAAGTGAAATTAGTTTTACAGGTTTAAAAACTTTTTTGTATATTGGAGGTGTCTTTTAATATTTAATATTTTAAAATTTTTTTTTGTACATTTGAAGAGGTGTTTCACTTGAATTGTTTTCATTATCTTCAATCGAGTATATTTATCATGCAATTTAATTTTTAAATTACCTGAAACAAAAAATACTTTTGTAAATGTTTTATGAAATGTTTCACTCTTCCAATATATAAATACGGTATTTTATTGAACAAAATAAATTAAAAATTATGTAAAAATAAAAAGTAAACAAAATTCTAAAATTTTAAATTAATTTGTAGACATTTTCCTTCAAGAAAGTAATTATTAGTATCGCGATTATAAATTGTGTTTTTAAATTGAGCGTTACACTTATTATGCTATTATAAACAAAAAATATATTTTCTTATAATCTTTAGGAAGTAATTCAAAATAAATGCCACTTTTCATAATTAACTATGATATCCTTTCACTACTTTCAAAAGAACTTTACTTCAATAGTGATCTACAATATAATTTTATTTTAATTTAAGCCTCATTTTTTTAAAACTTCATTGCATAATAGTACTATGTCTCTTGATAGTTTACTACTTATATCTCAGATATGTTTGCTTTGCATTTTCACCAAGTTCGTAAAATAGGAACAAAAAAATAAAAAAATATTATACTTATATAACAAATGTTTTAAAACAAAAATTTTTCAACAATGTAAGCCTTTTCGTTCTCTCATCTACTGACGCATGAGGAAATATTTACTCAATTCTTTTTATTTCTTTGTTCACGAAAAATTAAAACGAACTGGGAATTAAAACAGAATAGAATCCAAAGTAGTTAAAAGATTCTTTTTATTTATGGAAGACAGAAATTTTAAATAATGGAACAAAAAGCGAGCAGGTGCAAAAAAAAAATGAAAAACCATTATCGATGGGCACTTAGTATAGTAAATATTTTTATGCAAAGCGCAGCAGCTGAAAATAAAAATGTATTAGTAAGCTCTGTTAACCTTCATTATTCTGAACTCTGCATTCATTATTAAGGAAGAATATTTCAAGTAGATAACTTAAACAACTTATGAAAAATAGTATGGATGATACTTTTACCCCGATACTCTTTGCATTTTGAATTTTAAAATTCCTCTATAGATATTTTTTTTTTCATTTTATTCATTTACATCGCTTATAAGACAGCGTTATAAATAAAAAATTTTAAATGTACCATAAAAATTTAAGTAGTTCTCTGATGGTAATTAAAGCCTGCATCATCCTTAATTTGAATAGTAGAAAGCTTAATTTTAATCTATATATGACGAGCAAGGTTTAATATTTGCTAATTTTAACCCCAGCTTTCTAAATTTATGTGAGGTTTTGATGTATAATATAATATGCATTTATGTGATGTGTATTTTAAAGTATTTAATAATAAATACTTTAAAATATTTATATTAAATACTATTAATTTTGTAATTATGCTGTAAATGGTAAGATATTTATTTAGATATAATTAAATTTATAGATAATTTTATTTTTGATGAAAAATATAAAACATTTTTATGTAATCTAAAGGCTTTTGCCACATTTATTTTGAACTATTTTTTAAATTAACTTTATTATTTAATGTAAAAAAAATATTTAAAAATTGTTTAAATTAAATTATCATAAAATTATCATAAAATTATATAATTAAAATTATTTTCGATTCGTTATTTTCGCTAGTTGAAAATGGGGTTCTATTATAGAACAAGATCAAAGCTTTCTACATTATTTATATTGTAATGTAGAATAAAAAAATGTATTGGTAAAAATGCTGAAAATAAAAATGTATTAGTAAGCTCTGTTAACATTCGTTATTCTAGAACACTGCATTCATTATTAAAGAAGAATATTTTAAGTATATAACTTAAATAACTTATGAAACATAGTCTGGAAGATACTTTATATCGAGACTCTTCGCATTTTGAATTTTCAAATTC
Source organism: Caerostris extrusa (assembly GCA_021605095.1). NCBI lineage: Eukaryota > Metazoa > Arthropoda > Arachnida > Araneae > Araneidae > Caerostris > Caerostris extrusa. The sequence goes on from BPLR01014553.1 coordinate 239,643, forward strand.
ATGCATGGATTTTTTTTTCCTTTTTAATTCATTTACATCCTTTATAAGGAAGGCAGTAGTATAAATAAAAAATTTTTAAGTCTGTCATAAAAATTTAAATAGTTTTCTGATGATAATTAAAGCCTTCATTATCCTTAATTTGAATAGTAGAAAGCTTAATTTTTATCTATATACGACGGGCAAGGTTTGATATTTGCTAATTTTGGCCACATTTTTCTTGATTTATGTATGCATAATACAATATGTATTTCCTAGATGTGTATTTTTAAAGTATTTTTAATAATAAATACTATTAATTTTTGTAATTATGTTGTAAATGGCAAAATATTTATTTAGATACAATTAAATTAATTAAGTGCTATTTTTCATTAAATATAAAACAATTTTATGTAACCACATTTATTTTGATCTTTTTTTTTTTAAAAATTTAAATGTATGTCATTTGAATTTCAATTCGTTATAGTTACTAGTTAAAAAGTAAATATATTATATTAATTTACTATTTCTTTTATTATAGAACAAGTTATTACTAGAACATTATATGAACAAGTTCTATATAGAAAAATTATTATATTATATAAAAATTTTATCTTTTTTTTTTATTTTATTTATAACATTATAATTCTTATTTATTATTATTTTCTTATAGAACAAGTTCAAAGCTCTCTACATTGTATCTATACACTTATCTAATTCACTTGAAATATTTTCATCACCTTAAATCGAAATGATTACTTCATTAGCAATGTGAAATATTAAAACAATTATAACTATTCATGTATTCTTAAAATATATCGGTTAAAAGTATCAGATATCACATAGCCTAATCAAATGTTCTTTGTTTGAGAAGGTTAACAACTACAATTGTTAAAAATTAAAGAGCTTCCGAAATAAGAATACGGAAAATGTCCCTAAAATGGGAAGGGGGATTAGGGACAAATTGGAAATTATCTTGGATTGCAAAAAATTAATTTGTGAAAGTACTGCAATTGATATAGTCAAACACAACAACAATAAATTCAATTTATTAGTAGAATAAGAGATCTGCTGTTTTCAGTATTGAATATAAATGTATGTATTCCTTATGTATTCTTTATTTATAATAATATTATTAACAATATATACTTATTACTATACATGAAAAGGAAATGCAAGAAATATCGTCATTACTTCTGAACTGAAATCATCCGCGTAGAACGGCAAATGTTGTAGCAGATTCAACATTCTCCAAGATGCACTATGGGATGATAAATTGCACCCATATTATGCCACCACATGTTGGAAATCCCTCTGCGGTTGCGTCTAGAGAATTGCATTTTATTCCTCAAAAATATTGGAAGGTTTTCTAACCCATACTGTTATTGTTCCCATCCTTAACATATACAGGGTTATTCTCGATAGGTTTCTGATGCCAGGTTTCGAACCGAGATTTTCCATTTAGAATATCCACCAAACACTACCACTACAAATATTTTTTAACAGCCAAATTGTCTCAAAATGGTTACTTCTATGCAATCTCACCATTCTTCGCTTTAAAAGAGTATATTTATTTCAATTCCAATCAGTCTTTTTTTTTTTTTTTTTTCAATTCCTTCTATTAGCTCACACTCTCCCTATATATATCTTGTTCAAATTTCCAAGCGTTCATAAATACTTTTTATTCATCCACTCAAGTTCAAATACATTTTTTTTTGAACTTGTAGTGGATGACACTGGATGTTAATACAGTTTTTTCAAATATTAATTCAGTAATTAAATTTAATTAATTAATTATATTTTTTTAGATTTCATTTGTATGTATCTACCAATAGATGGCGCCAGATAAAGATAAATTTAAAAAAATTAATGAAAATTATTTATAAAGGACTTTCTGCAATAGAGTGAAAAAAAAAAGTAGGAATTGACTTTAAAATTTTTTTTTTTTTATAGTTTCACTTGCTATGTATTGCTTTTCTAAGATTATGTATTCTTTTTTATATTATAAGCAATTGTTATCTATTGCTGTAAAATGAAACAATTCAAACGATTTATTAGTTAAAACAAAATAAATAAAAGAACAAATATGCGTTTTATTTCTACAGTAATAAAAAGTTAAAAGATATAAACAAACGATTTTGTTTTTAAAAATGAATACATCATTGTTTAGAAAATGCTTTTTGGATACACAAGAACTGAATGATGGGTACACTAAATAATTTAAAAAAAAACACAAGAATGTTGTAACATTTTGACTGAGACATTTCAACAAATTTATTAGTTAAAACAAAAGAAATACTTAATTATTTGTTTTAAATGGAGAACAAGTGACGATTTTATTTCTATTGTAATAAAAAGTAAAAAAGATATTAAAAAAAAAAAACGATTTGGTTTTAAACAAAATAAATGCATAACTGTTAAGAAAGTACTTCTTGGATATATAAGAACTGACATAAAATAATTAAGAAACATATTCGAATAAATTTTAATAAAACATAAGTAGACTGTTATCTAAAATTAATTTAAAGCTACAATTATTATTCTAAAAATATAGCAAGACGTTATAATTATTATAATAATTATTAGAAACAGTTTAAAAAATAATTGCGTTGCTATTCGATTGATAATAATTATGAAGAAAATAACAATTACATAAAATAATGAAGTTAGCCATACAAAAAGTTACAACAGAAAACTTTTTACATAATGAAGTCGAAAATAAAATTTTAAATTATTTTAGTAATTAATATAAAAACTTATTTGATTATCATAATTTCTATTAAAAATTATTTAATTGGAATGACAGAAGATAATTATAAAACATATTCTGTAATATTAAGTAATCAGATTTGTACAAAACATAATAATTAAAACGTCAAAAATTCTTACGATTATGTTATAAACATCTTTTATTATTAATTGGTACATCAGTTTGAATAAAAGATTTGATTATTTCATTTTTCAAGTCCTTATTTTCTTATCATTGATTTTATTCTGAAAAATTACAATTACACTATTCAAAATAAATTTAATTAAATAAAGCCTTGTTTGAATAAAAATAAAAAGCCTGACAATGCAAACTTTTTAAAAATCAGCTTTTGTTTTATTTTATTATAAATTACAATCGCTACAATATCATAAACTAAAAAAAAAAAAAATAATGAAAAAACGGTAAAAAATTTTATTGGCTTTCAAATTTAAATTATTGTTGTTTACTTCAGAAATAAAAATAAATTTATTTTTCCGTTTCATTCTTTTCCTTCAAAAGTCAACAATTCTAAGAAATCTTAACAATATAAATTATTTAAGCCTTCCATCGCAAATGTAAATAAGCAGTTCTAAATATATTCAAACATTTCTTGAAAATGAATAGCTCGAACAAAATATCATTGTTCATTTTCTTATCATCGTTCTGAATGGGCGACATTTTAATTACAGAGTGTATGATTTATTTGACAGACGGAGGCGAAGGTCGCGGGACGCTATTAATTTTAATTGACTAATTAATAATGCACCTCCGTCTCAATATGTTCCAAGTTTTGAGCATTGTTTCTACGTGTTTTCCGACTGAAATAAAGCACAGAAAGCGAATCGCCTCAAACAATCCAGCAAAAGTAGATTTGTTAATAGTAGCTTTTTCGACACTATTTATTTTGTAGAAGAATAACCATTTTATAGGTTAGGATAATTGAATTTATTTGTAAAAATGCTCAAGCATTTAAATAAATATTTAAAAGTGCATAAAATAATCTTCTCTTAATTCCTAGTACTATTTTTTTCTTTTCGGTTCTCCACTTACTTACCCTCGTACCTGGGGCTAAGTAGCCCCCTACCAATCAGAAACGTGAGGATGGAATATAGGTGGACGAGACATTGGTGAATTCCATAACACGAGTAGCCCACTGACGGGTGATTGAGGAGGACAGTGCCTTCCGTTTAAGGGAAGTGCCCTGCATTTGCATTTAGTATGGGCAACCACACCTCACCCTCGTATCCGACCTACCAATCAGAAAGGTGAGGGTGGAACATTGGTGGACCTCGTGCATACGACGAGTAGCCCACTGACGGGTGAAGGGGAGGACAGGGCCTTCCGAGAGTACTTTTAAGGAACTGTCCCGTATTTGCGTTTAGTATGGGCATCCACACCTCACCTCCGTATCCTACCTACCAGTTGTTAGAAAAATGATGGTTGAACATCGGTGGACCTCGTGCATACTACAAAAGGTCGTCTGAAATAAAGCACAGAAAGCAAATTAGCCTCAATCAATCCAACAAAAATAGATTTATAAATAATATCTTTTTTTTGACACTATTTAATTTGTAGTAGAATAATCACTCTATGGGTAAGAATAATTAAATATATTTGTAAATAATACTTAATAATTTATATAAGTATTTAAAAGTGTATGAAATAATTTACTCTTAATTACTTTTATTTTTTCTATTTTTTTCCCATACCTCACCTTCGTACCCTACCCTCCAATTAGAAAGGTGATAGTTGAACATCGGTGGACCTCGTGCGTACCACTAACAACCGTCTGAAATAAAGCACAGAAAGCGAATCGCCTCAATCATTCCAGCAAGAATAGATTTGTTAATAATAGTTTTTTTTTTCGACACTATTTATTTTGTAGTAGAATAATCACTCTATGGGTAAAAATAATTAAATTTATTTGTAAATAATACTTAAGTTAAATAAGTGTTTATACAAGTATTAATATTTATATTATAAGTATTATTATATTTCTTAATTCCTAGTACTTTCTTTTTATTTTTTTCTGCACACTTCACACCCGTACCTAGGCTACTTAACCTCCTGCCAGTTAGAAAAAGGAGGGTGGAATATCGGTGGACTTTGTGCATACCACGAACAGCCCACCGACGGGTGATGGGGCAGGACAGTGCCTCTCGTGAGGACTTTTAGAGGTATTGCCCAGCATTTGCATTTAGTATGAAAGAAAACCAAGAAAACTCCCACCAGGCAGACCAACTATTAATTTGAATGACTAAAATAATAGTTGTTAGATGCATTGCGACATGAAGCACATTTCACAATCGCCATCGAATCTTCTCATTTCTGAAAGCAGTGACTATGCACTATTAATTATTGCTTATACGGCCAGCGGATAAGAAGTCCAAGTAATTGAATAATTTTATATATGAGAATTAAAATATATTCAACGTTAACAAGTGTTCATCACATCACTTGAAAAAGAGTTAAAAGTAGAGCCAATTCAATATAACCATTATAAAGATAAATAACCTCAATGAACTTATACTTTTCTACTTTGCATTTGAATATAGTATTGAAGAAGACCTACTAGAACTGTTTAGCCCAGCGAGATTAGCCACAACTACCGATGCGAGACTCTGTTACATTTTTTGACTGAATCTACTAGAAACAACATCAGATCTAAACAAAATTAATTGTTTCTTATCCCATTTGGTCGACAGCAACATCTAGACCAAGTCCATGAACCTGGGTGGTCTTATGGAATCAAGGAAGGAGGGGGGGGAAGCAGCTTCTGTTGTGATGAGAGCACCAGTAGGTAGATATTTGACTAAGCTTCCAGATGTTGAAGGAGTTCGATGCCTTCCAGGATGACTTTTAAGAGTAACTGCCCCGAATTTTGCGTATTGTATGGGTGAGAGAACCCAGAAAACACCCACCAGGTAGTCCGAATAATGATACGCGATACTGAACATTACAAACGCCAGCTAATCTCTTCTTTATTTTTAAAAAGTGTCTACAACAAACCACCAGCCGATTGAACTTCAGGCCTAATGCTCACCAGCGGCGCGAGTTGTCGGTGATTCATGAGTCTAGCACTGATTCTATTTATTTTCAGAAGCAGTTCCACACCATAGGGCACATTATATTATTATTTATTTATTATATTATTTCAATACCTAATATTTAACAGGATTAAAAATCTCCTTTAATGTAACTTTGGTTCAAAAATGAATTTTAAATACCAACTGTAACCTCGATATTTTGCCACGAACACATTTTTTATTAATACCAAAAATCTAATACCAGAACAAAAAAATTTTCACACTTGATAATATACTTTTAAATCATTAAAGATCTCAAACAGTGTAGTTATTTTAAAAAAAAATTTATCGCGTTTTAAAAATGCTTCTTTGACAACGACATTTACCTACCAAGAAACTGATGAACACTCAGAAATAATGTCAGTAAATGAAGTATTAATGGACCATGAACATTAACCAGCACCTTGTATATTATTTATTTTTTATTTCATTCCAATATTTAATATTTGATATCACTTTAGTTCGAAACTAAATTTTAAATTACATTTCTAACCTGGACTTTTTGTCATATACACTTTATTACTGCCAAAAATCTAATACCAGAACAAAAAAATTCTCACAAATGAGAATATACTTTTAAATCAATAAAGATCTCAAACAGCATAGTTATTTTTTTAAAAAAATTTTAATTTTCATTAAAAATTTTGAACATGGTCCATGAATTATTAAAATGTATTCTTTTGAACATGGTCCATGAATATTAGCCAGCTTTAACACACCAGAATGATATTAGAAATGGTCATGGCCGAAAATAAAAAAAAAGAATTTGAACGATAATTAATTTAGAATTTAGAATTACAATTCCACACCATAGTGGACATTATATTATTATTTATCTATTTTTTCATTCCAATACTTAATATTTAATATCATTTTAGTTCAAAACTGATTTTAAATTATAGCTGTAACCTTGACTTTATGTCACGCACACTTTTTTTTATTAATAGCAAAAAAATCTAATACCAGAACAAAAAAAATTCATACGTGATAATATACTTTTAAATTATTAAAGATCTCAAAAAGCGTAGTTATTTTTAAAACTTTTCATCACAATTTAAAAATGCTTCTTTTGGACAACGACATTCACCGACCAAGAAATTGATGAACACGCAGAAATAATGGCAGTAATTGGAGATTAATGGCCCATGAATATTAAAACAGCACCTAGTATATCTCAAACCTTTTTTTTCCTTTTTTTCACACGCGCTGCTTTACAAAAAACAAAAAAATCAAGCAAGGGAAAAAAATAATCGTATATCCTGCAAGCTTTAACCCACCAGAATGATATCTTATAAATGGTCGTGGCGGGAAATAAAAATAGAATTTAGAATGCTTTTGTTTTTCTCACTTTCACCTGGTAACTGCCTTCTTGGGAAAGTGATAGTTTTTCCCGCTAATGGCTATCACCTTCAAAAGGAATCGGTGACAAATAGCGTAGCTATAGAAACCTGGCCGGTTTTTAAGACTTAGAAATGTTTCCTTTTTTTTTTTTATTCCGACATGATTCTGCGTTTGATTTGTAGTTATAGCATTATTAGTCTTGTCTAAGTATCGGTTCCTTTGACTTGATGGAAGATCCATGCATTATTGAATTTTAGATTAATGGTAAAAGTAACTCTATTATTAATGTAATTGCGTGATTTTTATTTTAAATAATTCGATAGTGAAATCAATTTATGTGTGTGTATGCTTTTATGTATTGTTTTTTCTTTCTTTTTAGATATTGAATGTTAAAGTTTGAAACATCATTAATATTTTATTCTACCGGTTTTTGTTGTTAATATTTTTCGATTTATCCATTGATAATTTTGTCTTAATTGTTTTTTTAAAAATTTGAAATATATTCGTCTTTTATTATCTTAATGAATATTTTTATTAAGTATCAAAAATTGTGTGAATAATTTTATAATTTTTATGATGCTCATAAAGCATATAAGTAACATATGACGCAATGTTCAAGATTTAAATGAAATTTCTTTGAAAAGAATTTCCTTGAATGACATTTTTTTTTTCCTTTGAAAAATATTTTAAAAAAAAAATATTTTTTAACAAAAATCTGCTAGTTGGCTACTAATTTTATAATTTTTGAGATGAAGGTAAAACATATAATTAACATATGACGCAATCTTCAAGAATTAAATACAATTCCTTTGAAAAAAAATTCCATAAAATATTTCCTTTGAAAAATTTGAATTAAAGAATCTTTTTTTAACAAAAATTTGTTAGTTGTTACTAATTCTATAATTTTTTATATGTACATATAACATATAGGCAACATATGACGCTTTGAAAAGAATTTCCTTAAAATATTTCCTCTGAAAAAAATTTTTAATTAAAAAAAAAAATTTTTTTAATCTGTTAGTTGGTTATTAATTCTACAAAACATATAAGCAATACATGACGCAATGTTCAAGAATTAAATGAGTTTCCTTTGAAAAAAATTTATTTGAAATATTTCTTTTGAAAAAAATGTTAATTAAAAAGGATTTTTTAATAAAAATTTGTCAGTTGATGTGATGTTCAATTATTAGTTAGTGGAAAATTTAGATAAGTGGACAGTACAAATTTTCTGTATTTTTGTTTGCAATAGATACATTTATTATAATAAATTTAATAATGAACATTAAAAAAGATACTTTTAATCTAAGCAAACGAAATAAAAGTTAACCAATTAGAAAAATCTGAAAAATTAAGCGTTCTAATTCAAAATTGCATGACTTTAGCTAAAGTTTTTATTACACTGCAAGAATATAGTAAATTTCATCAATTGAAAGTTAAATTAGTATACATGCATTTTTCTTTTGACAATTTAAAACTGAGTTCAATAAATATAGACCATTCTTTTTTTAAATTTGATTTTGCATAGTTAAAAGAAATATATGAATAAATTATATGGAAGTTGGGAAATACTTCTTGCGATCAAATATTTATTAAATAACGCCTTAAAGAAAATATATTTATTAATTATGCATATGCAATGGATACAGAAAGTTCAAAAACGTTTTTTTAATATAAATAAATAAGCAACTAAATCAATTGAACTTTTTAACAAAGCCATCTCAATACCACGGTTAAAATTGAAATGCAGTAGAAATAATTTAACTGATAAATTTTTATAGGTTTTTTTATGTTATCATTCCTAAATATTTTATTATATAAGTTCATGAATATTGGATTTCTTAAATCTTAATATAAAAATGAAACTAAATTTATATAAAAAAAGACTAAAAACACTTCAATTTTTTTTTTATAAATTATCATTTAGAATAAAAATTTTTCTAACTTATTAAGTTATTCTACTATACATTTAACTATTAATAAACTATCGTCTCAAATGGAGTTGTATTTTTTAAGAAAAAAAGAATTAGGTTAAAGTAACTATATCTAGAATCTTTACAGTATAAGGGTGTTTAATCAAATAGACAGACGAAAACAACTTATGATAGTTGTAATTTTACGACTATAACCTCATTAATACATAATTGAAAGTTTTGCGCTTATATAATAATTTAGTAACTATTATTGCTTCAACAGAACACCATTTTTTAGTTGTTTAAAATCTTATGAAAAATTTAATAGAGTTTATCGAAATTAATATTTAATTTCCTACCGTAACATTTTATCGTGATATAAAAAATATTAGCATGGTGCTAGCAATATTATTTTTATTGAGATTAACACAGTAACACCATTTATGTAATCATATATTTTCAAAAGGCAATGTAATATAATATGCAAATAGAAGTAAAATTTCTTAATCTAATGTTATTTGTTTTTATTTATATTTTTTAGAATAACCAGAGGCTGTAAAGTACAATTTCACCAATTACAGGTTGCAAATTTCTCGTGCATCAATTTAGTCGTTTATTATACAATGTAAAGCAATATTTCATTATAACTTATTCATAAAATTTATGTCACACTTATTTATATTTATAATACAATTGTTAAATTGTGTCGAATTACATATTGCATATTGCATATTCATAGATAATAGTTGTATTGTACATAAAAAAGTTTTAATATTCATTGTCTTAGGTATCTATTTATAAGAGTATCTTATGTTAAATTAAATCAAATCTTTATCTTTGTATGAATAAAAATCTAAGAAATGTATTCAAAAGAACTTAAAGCTTTTGTTTTTCTTTTAATAAAAAATAATTATCATTTAAAAACAGACTGAATGAAACCAGAGAAAGGGAGTCTCACTAATAAGAAATTATTAAAATTATTTTAAAACATTTAATAGAAAATCATTCAATAAAATGTAAAATAACATGTAAATGCAAAATTTTGAGCACTTATCCTCTTTGTATTGACCTATGAACTCAACTAATTATATGGAAAAAATTAAATCAGCTAATTATATAAAAAACTAAAACAGTTAATTATATGAAAAATAATTCAGCTAATCAGCTAATTATATTTTTAGGGGAAAACTGATCATTCTCAATTTTGGTGTCAGTATAATACTTATGGAATAAACAACTCTTTTCAAGTTAATTTTCAATACTAACTACATTCATTTGCTTTTTAAATGGAGGATAACAGAAAAACTGGCCTAAATCAAACTGAACATATAAGGCGATGATCACTATATTCGTTTTTAAACTAGCGAATATGTGAGCGCAAAAAAAAAAAAAAAAAAAAAAAAAAAAAAAAAAAACAGCTAAACATGCCAAGCGCCTCTAGTGAGAATCAAACTAAAGGTGATTTTGTCAATAATGCATGATATTTGGTATCAAATTGGCAGTATCCTAAAAGAAAAAACTTTTTAATAAGTATATGTATATAAAATTAAGACTAAAAGGACTTGCTTGACTGCTTCAGACTGCTTGCAGCAAGAATATTTTTCACACAAGTTAAGCAATTCTGTAAAGAATTCGAATTATATTTTATAATTTTTTTTCATAAGAATCCCAGTCTCATACGCATCTAAATATTAAAATTAAATTTAAGTATGGTTTGAATTTAAGTATAAAAAATAAATTTAATTATGAAATCCAAAATACGAATGTAATTTAGACATACAATTTGCATCAAGTATTGGAACTTGATCAGTTGTAATAACAGAATATCTTAAATGTTTTGAGAAATTTACTCAATTCATATTCTTATTTTTCGACGGTTATCTTATTCATAGTATGAATTTAATTCATAGTATAGTATTTTTTCAATAGAGATATGAATCAGGAAGATTAAATACTAATTCGAAAACAAATTGCGTGTAGATTAAAAATATATATTTTCCGCCAGTAAGTCAAAGTCGTTACCAAATATCCACAATTAAATATTCTGATGCAATATAAGATTACATTACAATAATAGAGTAACATGTCGAGATTTTAAAAAAGGTCACATCATGTATTATAACTTTTATTTCTTGCACAGTGTGAAAGTAAGGACAATACAAACTTACTGGTAGCGAACAGAAAAATACTATGTTTGTTTTTACTCTTACTATGTTTGTTATTACGTCAATTACCTTACCTAACCATTAAAGAAGATATTTGGTCAACAAAACGGAATAAAATTGTAACAATTCTGTATCAAATTATTTGCTTGATATTTTTTCCAAATTAATCTCTCCCATTCGTGAAATATCTTTTAGATATTTTTAAAATCGAAACAGGAAAATGTTATTTTTCCTCTCGCACTAAAAAATCGATAGATTACTGAACATAAATTCTTTTAAAATATTTGGGAAAAAGAAAAAAAAAATCAATGAAAAATTACTTAAATTTATAATAATAATAAAACTATACCACCACAACAAGAATAATAAATATATGTCTAGCAATTAATAATCATTACACTTTAAAACAAAGCACCAACGATTCTTTTATAATATCCGAAGATTAAATACCTTTTCATGTAATCCAGGCTCATCAATAAAAATTGCCGGATAACTTTTGTATTTTAACCTCACTTTAAAGTTTCTTTATAACGACTGGGAGATTCCAGACCCATTATTCTTTGTTAGTACGCAGGTGGTACTGGCTTTCAAGGAAAAAAAGAAAAAACACTGTAAGTTTTAAAAACATTTCTTCCATGACTGACTCGCTGCAAAAAGGGGCGCCATTGAACAAATTTTATGTCCAAAGAAAGCTCGACACTTCTCCGCTGTCTGGAACAAATTTATTTGCTTTACATGCATCGTAAAAATTCTTAACAAGCTTATGTACATTTACAACCGCACGTTCCACCACAACAACAACAAAAAAAAAACAAAAACTCGGCAACAAATGTGCTGAGATGGCACGATGGATAGCTCAAAAACCAGCTTTCAGATTTCGCTTTTGTCCTTAAAAACATTGGTGATTGTCGCCCATAATGGGTTCATGAAGTTCTGAGCTTCGATGTAAGCTTCTTTTATCTTTCAGATAACAAAACAGCAAATGATAAGATCTACAGAATAGATAGTGGTGCTCCTTTTACCCAAAGAACATTTATGGGTTCTTTTAACCCCATAAAAAGCATCCTACTGGGTGTATTATTCTTACCTTAATTGAAAATGAAATAATAGATGTTTAAGGATAAATTTTTATTTACCTTACCTCAATAGTAAATTAAATGTAAAAATTTCAATAGGTAAGAAACATGTAAACTTACTTTTAAAGAATACAAATTCTGGATATTTAATCAGGAAAGAACTCGTAAAAATGTACACATGCACACATCATTTGAAAAATATTTTTTTAATTCTTATCGTAAATGAAAGGGAAATAAAAGGTTTAAGAATATATTTATACCTTATATATAATAAATATTGAATATATTTGACCCTTATATATATAATAAGTATCGAATATCTTTTTGCACCTTATATATATAATAAATATCGAATATCGTTGTACCTTATATATAATAAATATCGGATATATTTGTACTTTATATATAATAAATATCGAATATCTTTGTACCTTATTTGTAATAAATATCGAATATCTTTGTACCTTATACGTATGTAATAAACATCGAATATCTTTGTACCTTATATATAATAAATATCGGATATATTTGTACCTTATATATAATAAATATCGAATATCTTTGTACCTTATTTGTAATAAATATCGAATATCTTTGTACCTTATACGTATGTAATAAACATCGAATATCTTTGTACCTTATATATAATAAATATCGGATATATTTGTACCTTATATATAATAAATATCGAGAATATCTTTGTACCTTATATGTAATAAATATCGGATATCTGTACCTTATATATAATAAATATCGAATATCTTTGTACCCTGATATGTAATAAATATCGAATATCTTTGTGCTTATATCTCTAATAAATATCGAATATCTTTGTACCTGATATGTAATAAATATCGAATATCTTTGTATATATATAATAAATATCGAATATCTTTGTACCTTATATATAATAAATATCGAATATCTTTGTACCTTATATATAATAAATATCGAATATCTTTGTACCTTATATGTAATAAATAATATGTTTGTAACTTACATATAATAAATATTTAATATATTTATACCTTATATATAATAAATATTGAATATATTTGTACCTTATATATATATATAATAAATATCGAATATCTTTGTACCTTATATATAATAAATATCGAATATCGTTGTATCTTATATATAATAAATATCGAATATATTTGTACCTTATATATAATAAATATCGAATATCTTTTTTATATATGTAATAAATATCGAATATCTTTGTACCTTGTATGTAATAAATATCGAATCTTTGTACCTTATATATAATAAATATCGAATATCTTTGTACCTTATATGTAATAAATATCGAATATCTTTGTATATATGTAATAAATAATATATTTGTAACTTATATATAATAAATATTTAATATAATTATACCTTATATATAATAAATATTGAATGTATTTATACCTTATATATAATAAATAATTACTATATTTGTACCTTATATATAATAATAATATATTATAATTTATCTCAATAGTAAAAATAAAAGAAAACAAAAAAGAATGTAAAGAACCATGCAGAATTTTAAACTTATTTCGAAAGTCATATAATGAAGAAAAAGAACTTTGTCAAACTATATGAAAAATAAATGAAATACGTTTTTATTTATAATAAGTTGCAAAACATTCAAAAGAATAATATTTTTTAATCATAAATTTTTATGTTAATGGAATATAAAATTACAAATACACTAAGGTAATATTTTAAATATTTACATTTATTATATTACATTAGAATGGTTTTAAAATTGTAACACGTTAAACGTTAATTAAATAGAAAATATATTAAAAAAATCTTAACATTGATACTAAAGAAAAATGAATTAATGAAATTAAATTTCCATTTATATAACTTTAATAATAAATTATATACAATTATTTTTTTAATTTGAAAGAAGCATATAAACTGTGAACATGATTATGATTTTATTTATAAAGAATAAAACATCCAAAAGAATAATATATTTAAATTAATGAAAATATTTTTAATTGCTAAATATTTAAATGTTTAATTAAATTTTAAGTGTTTAAAATTAATTGGGTAAAAAAACTTTTTTTTTCATTAACAATCATACATATAGAAAGCTCCAATTAAATTATACATATTTTAAGTAATTAGTAAGTGAAAATACTTTAAAAATCTTTTTTTCAATAATGATAAATCTAGTTTTTTTTTTTTTCATCACAAAAAATCCTAAATTATATATTTTTTAACGACATTATTTCTACAAATTTTTTTTTTTGACATCGATAACAATGTTTGTAAAAACGATTTTATTATAGATGTGGCATTCAAGTATTCATCCAATTAATTTTACAAAGGAAATAAAATTTCATTAAATATTATTCACTAAGATGAGGAAGATTCATTATAAATTTAAAGAAAAACAGCATAACAAGAGTAAAATTATTTCTTGAATCAATTTCAAATTTTTAGTGTATAAAATGTGATTGTTTTTAGATGGTTTTAATGATGTCTTTCAATGATGTTTAGAAATATTTAAAAAATTCGTTTGCTTAATTTATGTTTGTTATTTCAAACAAGAGAAAATAATTTTTAAAATGTATCTCTATGTTTAATATTTAAGAATTAAAGTATAATTCTTTGTGCCTCAAATTTCCTGTTCATGTGTGGCATTTTTCCCAAGGGAAGAGTTGTGGCATTTTGTTCTCAGGGCAGAAAGAATGTATATTCTTCTGACAAGTACATAATAACAAGCTCTTACTCAAATTTAACAGCAGATAAGCAGTGTTGTATTGGGTAGCTATATTACATGCAATTAGTGTTTTGCGCTAATGAGAACAACCTGGTACTCAAATCTGATAGCAGATATTCAGTGTTACGGATAATATGAGACCTCACGAAAGTAGCGTTTGTGCGACCTCCATAGGTCTGAATAACTGCATATTGAATATGAACTATATACCATGAGTTGTCTCATCGGGATTGGTGGTAGGCCACGAGCTGAGAAATGTCTACTCAAATGAAAAGTGAGAGAAGTTGATTTCTCACCTCTTGACGGATTGTCTTAACAGATGGTTTTGGACATTTACAGATGGAATAGGGACTATACCATGAGTTGTTGCATCGTGATTAGTGATAGACCATGGGCTAAAGAAGTATGGATTCCAATGAGAAGTAAAGGAAGCTGTTCCCTCCCCCTTCCTCTTGATGACTGATTTTCGTAAGGGAGGTTTTCAGACAAGGAGAAAGAAAGAGTGTTCTGCGACGAATCGACAAAAAGTATTGTCTTTTTCTCTGAAGTGACTGAAAAGGTCGAAAACCACGTGTTTAAAATTTATGGTACACTCAAGAACTCCGATAATCTCCATCCTTCGAGTGAACTGCAGTTGTGAATCATATTTAAATCTTTAATTTTCATATTTTGAAAATAATAAATTGTATTAACCAAGATAAAGCATTATTATAATTGTATATATAATAATGCTTGAAAATAAAAATTAAGTTTTCCATGAACCTGAAAGTGGCTCTATCTTGAAGCTATTATAGGTCTAGTATAAGCCGGGACGTTACACATACTCGTATATATTCATTTAGAAATTTCGTGAAATAAATTTAGTGACTTTAATTAAACTCATCTATCTGTAAAAAAAAAAATTAGATTAACAATAAATATTGATCTGTACCTTTGCTGGTATATCAATTCAATTTGATATACCAGCAAGGTACAAATCTAAAATAAAAACTTTTCATTTTTTTTTCAAAATTATCATGTTTCTTAGGAAGAATTTATAGATTAAGATTCTAACTCAAATACTTCCCAGTATTTAGAAGAGCCAAGATATTTTTAGTTTGTCTGAAGCATTCGAATAAAAAAAATAGTTATTTAAGTGGAAATACAATTTTAATTTAAATACTCAAATCATTATGATCCTTTATTTCAATTCCAAGGAGTCTTATACTTACAACTAGTCTGTATAATTAACCAATTTACGTATATGGATTGTCCAATAAATAAATGGAGAGTCTGGGGTAAAGAAATAGAAAGTAAAGAGTCTACAGGATCAAAATAAACTTTTTTCTATGGAATGGAGAATTGAAAATGCCATTTTTAAGGCTCAGTATCTAATAAGGACCCTGATGGCCAGTTGACTAGCGCTCTGAGACTCAGTGCCACAGGTTTCGGGTTAGAGTCCCGGAGACGGCCCAGGGATGTTTGTAGTGATTCGGAATCCCCTTTAAACTGTAGGTCCCGGCCTAATATGACTGTTGGATGTGGGGCTGACAACCCTACCCCATAAATAGAAAACATCTTCTGTATAGAAAGCTAACAGTCGACAGACGCCCTTGGACCACTATAGGAGCTGTTGCGCCAATGAAGAACTAATATAGATTTGAAAAAATAAAAAGAAATCACCAACACTAAATCAAGCTTCATATCGTCAGTGTATCGATTTCAGAACATTTTGAAAACATCACCATTGTCACGAATGTTTTCTGTATTAATAATAACTCTAATGACAGATCAAGGAGATGAGCAGGTGGATACTATTTCACTTGACGCTATATATATATATATATATATCGAATTCAAGTAATTTTGCATATAAATCTTGTCTAATTGGGTTCATGGTATAAAAGCATACTAGTTAGAATAAAAATATGCAATAAAAATACATATCAATACATTAAATGCATATACTTTCATACAAATTAATACAAAATTCATTAAAATATATCTAAGACGTAAAATGGATTAATTAAGATGTTATTTGCTTCAAAGACACATATTTATTATTATTTTTCATGCAGAATTTCTTCATTATATAGTTAGAAAATTCAAGTTATTCCCAATAAAATATCAAATAATTAAAAATAAATACATTTTTTAAAAAACAAGAATTATCATTCATCACGTGCAGCAAAAATGTAAGAAATTTTCTATTTTAAATTAAGGACAGTAGCTGCTTTGGGGTTTAAATATTACTTAGTAACGCCGAACTACAAGCTA
Source organism: Caerostris extrusa (assembly GCA_021605095.1). NCBI lineage: Eukaryota > Metazoa > Arthropoda > Arachnida > Araneae > Araneidae > Caerostris > Caerostris extrusa. The sequence goes on from BPLR01014553.1 coordinate 256,933, forward strand.
CAACATCTATGTCAAAGATGGGTTTAATAAAACCGTAAAGCGCATATCACATGGCTAATTCCGTTTCTTTGAACATTTAAACTATTCCTACCACTCATATAATTGACTTTTGGTGAACTAGTTTGACCTTTGATTAACCTTATTTGAGCTTTGCATGACCTTTGGCGAACTTGTCGACCTTGTCGAAAGTCATATAACCACAAATAAGTCTTCATTGGTTAGCGTAAAATGGACAATCAGAATGCTTCATGCAATTGAGCTACAAAGATAAATTTTGGATGTATGAGCAATGATAAACTCATTATTTGAGTGGGAATGGCGGTTTGCTTCATGTTGAAAGAAACAAAACTAGGCCGTCTGATGAAATCTTAAATATTAAAGTGGGTAAGATTCCATAATTTGGAAGGTTTGTTTCAAATTATGCAGGCAGTACAGTGAATCCCTACATATTTGCTGCTGTAGTGATAAATACAGCAATCCAAAATGCCTGGCACTGAAAAACGACTCTAATTATTTTTAAAAATAGAAACTTTAAAATATTGCAATGGTTATCATCAACGATCTTTTATTTCCTAGAAAACTTACTATGTTGTGCACTTATCTTTTAAAAAAATGAAGTCATAACCAATACTTAGAACAAACAATAGATGGATGAGAACGGAGGGTGCATGTTTACTGTTCTATCGTTTCCAAATTGCATTAATGATACACGTGTGTTCCCTAATAAATTTATTATGTACTTACACTGTTTCTTTTCTTTCTGCACCCTGTAATTTTTAATCCAGTCACAACGTATGTTTAATTATTTATGGACAGCATTTTTTTACGTATGCCTCTTGAATAATAATTAACTTAACTCCAACTTTTGCATCTTTATAATGTCAATAAAAAGAGATTATATAATTAACAAGATTTTTTTTTCTAACAGTATTAAATTTGGTATTTTTTATGTTTTTAGTGCAGATTCAGCACCAAACTTTTCGAAATACAAATAAGATAATTCATGAATTCCTCATACGAAAATACATCTTTTATAAAGAATCTTTAGTATATATTGCAAACTATAAATACATTTTTGCATTTATTTATTTACTTTTAAAAAATATAATGAAATATTTTTACAAAAATTTCGCTATTTAACTTATTAAGGATAAAGCCCTCTGCCATTTGAACGTAATAAATAAAGCTTAATTTTTCGTCCATAAAAGTTAAATTAAGAGAACAAAAAAATGAAAATGGAAAAACAAATTTTTGAAAGACAACATGGGAAAAACGCAACATGATTCTAAAATGATTACTTTACCAAAACATGACATTTTTTTTTTTTTAAAACTACATTATGTAAAGGCACATTTTCTACATGTAATTATAGCTTAGAAGAATGAAAAACATAACTTCGTAAAATATTTCGATTGGTAATTTTAGTTCATGAGAATATTTCAAAAGTAACAAAATGAATTATGCAAATTATCTAATAATAATAGCTAATCATTTAAAAATTACCATAAGAACCAAATATATTTTGTTATGTAATTAGGTAAGCTTCATATATACCACGGAATAAAAAGTTTTTAAAAAGTTTATCACCGAAAAAAAAAAAAAAAAATAGTTTATGTATTGTTACTTTTTCGTTTCTGTTCTGTTTTAATTGGGTCTGTTTGTAATGGTCTGTTTTAAATGGGTTAATTATAGTTTAAAAAATAGATTTTATGTATAAATTTATTTAGCACATGTTGTGAAAAGAAGTAGATTAAAGTTATAAAAAATGTCCGATATGTTTCTATGAAATTTAAAAATTCATTTTATGTGAAGGACTAAATATACTTTAAAAAATGACTACATGCACTGTAAAGCCTCACCTATATTAGACTATTATTCAAGAAGAGGGTTGTTTTCAGGTTCATGGGAGCACTTTAATTTTTATTTACAAGCAGTATATATATATATATATATATATCACGGCGTGATACATGAAACCACAGGGAGTTCACTTTGAAAAACAGGCTGATACTCCGGCCTATTTAGTCACTTATGAGCAAAAAAAAGAAAAACAACACTTCTGGTCGATTAGCCACAGAACTCTCTCTTTCTTTTACCCAAAATCTCCTTTTATGGCAGTCGGTCAAGACGAGGGTAGGGGGGGGTCAGCTTCTGTGACTTCGTATTGGAATAGGCATTTCTCAGCTCGTGGTCTATCTCCAATCCCGTTGGAACAACTCAAGGTATAGTTCATATTCTTATAAATTTCGAGCTGTGAAGGTCACACAGACATTCGTTAATTTCCTGAGTCTCATTATAGATTCTATCAAATATCTGCTATCAGATTTGAGTGACAGGTTGTTCTCATTAGTACAAAACAATAATTGCATGTAATATAACTACCCACAATGCTGTCAAATTTGAGTGGTGGGCTATTTTTATGCTTTTGAATAACATATATCCTCTCTCCGCAAATGAAATGGCAAAACTTTTCCCGTGTGAAAAAAAATGCTACAACACATGTTAAATACCGTTTGATGTATATGCAATATCGCCAAATATTTTTAGTGTCTTTTGTCATACCATCCGTTAAAAACAAATAATTAAATAAAAAGAGTATACAAATGTTTAGCAAATAATTAAACTTATGTTAAATAAATTCATCATCAAGAAACCTTGAACATCTTTATTAAGCAACAACTCTTACGAGACATTAAACAGCAATAATGATATTTAGTAACCAGAAAAGCAGACATACAACTTTAGAATAAATGATGATGATTAAGATTACACACTTCTGAACAATTATTTGAAAAAATCACAAATAAAAATCGCATCTAAGAAAACCGGCAAACTACTACTGGCTGCTACTTAAAGAGTTATTATGAGAATAAAATTATGGACATTAAATCGTACATATCGTAAATTTAGCACGTAATCGGATCTTTCGATTGTGTATTAAATAAACAGACATAATTAAGCGGATATAGCCTGTCTAGTGTCTATTTGACCAAGGTCAGCTTATGTCTACAAAAAAACATTTAAATGAATACCATTTAGAACTTGTAATATTTAACTATGCTCACTGTAAGCCAGTGGTATTTAAATGAGTTTTAAAAAATACTTAAGCACTCGTGGTCTAATGGTCTAGAAGTCAAATGATTATTTATCCATTAATAAGTTTTGTCAAATACAGTCTGTTCAAAAGTATTGGATATGAGGCAACACAATCTGAAAACTACCCATAAAAGTAATTTTATTGTTTTATGCAAAAATATTACATACAAGTCGTGAGACAATACATAGAATATATCATCATCGTCGGCACAACAGCAAGTGGTGGGCCAAGGCCGTCTCTGCCTACTGACAGACTTTCAGACAGGAGAAGGTTTCTTTTACAGGTTAGAGTTGGCAGTTCTATGACTAAAGTTCTACAGTCATATTAGACCGGGACCTGAGGTTGGGGAAGTGGATTCCGAACCACTACAAATATCCATGGCACCGTCGGGACTCGAAGCCGAAAATCCTGTGGCACCGAGGTCAGTGCACATAGAATATAGTCAAGGTTAAATATATCTTTTTCTGAAAGGGATGGAGGGGTTTAACGAAGTCATATGTATTGCATGTTCACGTACCAGGATTAGACTAATTCTTATATAATGTGTCTTACTTTCCATAACGCCGAGCTGGCATCATGAGTGGCGGCGTAAAGTTAAGAGAGATGGATAGATAACACAATTATGTGTTTAAAAAGCTTCAAAAGATATTGATTTGCTTTAAGACAACCCAGTTGGGCAACTCAGCTCTAGGCACAGTGATGTGGTGTAAGAAGGTAAAAAGAGGTGGTGTAGTAGTAATACAACCCAGTTATTCTCCATTCAGTGATCAATATTGGCAAGCATTTGAAGAATTCTAAGTGAGTACTAACTCCATTGGTTTTTTTTTAAGTGGAGTTACGCAGAAGATTATCACTACACTAATTTGATGGTAATATCTTTTTTTACTAACGTGCGCCTTCATCTACATCTATTCTTCAGATGCTTACCAATACATGGCATGAAAATGTGCTACAAGTAACCAAGAGATTTCACATCGTAAATAAGTTTTTAGTTACGCACTAAATTAGTAAAAACAGTTTTATTTCTAGTTCTTTTTAATGTGGTCCTGTGAAAAAATCCAATAACAGTCGAGCATTTTGTATTAATTGTGTTTCGGGTAAAAAATGCGATGAAAGAATGATTAAAACATTAACATAGATCTATCAGGGACATCTTAATATATCTAATATATGTAAATTTATCCCAAATACTCTTTACCGAACATCTAACAAAAAACTGCGGTTGGGCACTACATGCTTCCAAACCTCTCATTAAAACTACCGGTCCCAATCCAGTAATTTATTACATCCCTCGAACCAAATACTGCGTGAGAAATCACAGCCAAAGAACAACACCATTTTCAATCAGCGTTCTAAATAGTGCAACACCTCTCGTCCTTTTATCGAACGACCTTGAACACAGTCCAACCCCTTTAATTTATATCGCTCGATAAACATCTGAACAGATGGACGTTGCATCTGAATTCTGGACGTCTCCTTTACTGGTGAGAATAGCCATAAGTAAAAGCCAGGACTCTATCTGTTATCGATAGCTGTTTTAGGGCCTTGGGGATTTATGGACGAAACAGACGCTGCTGACGGTTATTATAGGGACACTTTTATAAAAGAATAAGCCTCTCAGGCTAAAAAAGAAGCGCTGTATATTTTGAGAGGGGAATTACGCTGGTTGATGGACTTTAGCTAGGATGCTAAGTAAAGGTGCTTTGATCTCTCATACTGAAGTAAGAAACTGGTTTTAGACTTTGAAGATCACACCAACAATTAAAAATATAGCCACGGATTCCGATAAGGCTAATATATTTCGAATCGCCTCAACCTTAACAAAATACCATTAATAGTGTTCTTTTAGATATAGATTTAGGCTAAAAAAAAACTGGTGCATTGATGGGATAGAACACTGGTTTCTTAAGTGGGTGATGCCACCCTTTTTTTTATAAAGAATATAATAAAATATGACACTAGAGAAGAGAATGAAAAAGAACGGGAAGATAAGAAAGTTTACAAAGTTATTTGCATATTTAGTTAGTTGATGGACTTTAGTTAGGATGGTAAAGGTGCTTTGATCTCTCATACTGAAGGTAAACTGGTTTTAGACTTTGAAGATCACACCAACAATTAAAATATAGCCACGGATTCCGATAAGGCTAATATATTTCAAATCACTCCTCGGCGTTAACAAAATAACAATAATAGTTTTCTTTTTAGATATAGATTTAATCCAAAAATAAAGTAGAGACATTGAAACGAAAGAACACTGGTTTCTAAAAAGTGGGTGATGCCACCTTTTTAGGAACTAGTGGGTAAAAATTAATAAATTATAACAGAAGGAGAGATAATAAAGAACGAGATGAGAAGAAGATTTAGAAAAACTATTTGCATATTTTTCAACTGCTGTTTAAAAGTTACAAAAGCAAGTACCTAGAGTTTATTCTGGATTATGGGTTATAATACAAGGTTTTTAAATTTTTTTTCTTCGTCTTTTTTAGGGGGAAATAGGAGTTAAGTGCGGTCATAAATTTATTAACAAACAGAGAAAGAAATCGATTGTAATTATCGAATCACTGTAATTTAAGAATATGATTGATAAAATAGAGCCGAGAAATAATTTATTGATTGCAGTGCATCAGATTTGTCCTTCGCATTAAGACCATTTAAAACCAGATCCTTCTCATTAAGACCATATGTTATTCATAATTTTTTATTTTCGTGTTATCCTTCATTATCTTCATTTATTGTGTGCAATACGAATGCTATTCCGGTTGATTTTAATTATTTAATATTTTAAAACTTCAAGATGTCTAATTTACAACATCTTTATTTAACATGTTTTAAGTCTTAGATAGATATAGAAATATACAAAAACACATAAACTTTTCATAGTAAAAAATGTATGTCTTTTTGTTTGTTTACTTAAAAATGGTAGATTTTCAAGAGAGGTGATGGCTAATTTTTTCCTCAAAAGCATGCAATAGGAAAAAATATTTAAATACCACAACGCTAGAATCTAAATATCATAATTCGATTCATAATAAAATTCATTGTTAATCTGAAACGTTAACTGAAAATAACCTTGACTTGACTAGGTGCTTTGAGATATATGCTAGCTGATGCTGCTTTATCTTAATTTATCTAAATGCTGTTAAAATGTTACAGATAAAAGAATTTGACAACGGTGAAAATTAAATCTTTTTAGAGTATTTCCTTTATAAAGATTCTTCAAACTCGAAATTCTTGATTTCATTGCCCATGACAGATTACGAATTCCATTTTAAAAGAAAAGAATCATTGCACGTACTTTCCAGTCAACCAAAAGAAAATGAATAATATGTTTAAATTTGAAAAAAAGAAACGGATAAAACTGCAGATCATATATATAATAATATTTTAACAATTAAAAGATGATTAGAACATATGAAGTACAAATACGACTTGAAATAAAAAGTGGATATAAAATAACAACTCTCAAAAGAAAAATGAAACAGAGAAGTTACGAGGAGAGAGAGAGAGAGTTACTGAGTTACGAGACTTTTCGTTGAAATTGTAATATCATTGCAGAACTCTTAGACACATCAAATATCCAATAGAAGAAAGGACTTTATATCCGAAAGTAATTTACAATTTGTTTCTTGGTTCTACATACTATTTTTGCATTGAAACAAAATAATTCTCGAGTTTTGTAATAGGACAAAATGGAGACCAATAATTTTGATAATATGATAATTTGATAATTGATACTTGATAAATTTCCACAATTACATTAAATTTCTGAAAACTTCAGTTCTCCAAAGTTATTTTCGAATTCTTTTCATTTGACTAATTACTCGATAATACCAAATACCGATTAATCGTTACTATCAAATACCAATTAATCGATTATACCAAAGATTAATCGTTATACCAAAGATTAATCGTTATACCAAATACCGATTCCTCGTTATACCAAATACAGATTAATCGTTATGCCAAATACCGATTAATCGTTATGCCAAATACCGATTAATCGATAGTACCAAAATTATTTCACATTGATAAAGCCTTTTTTGTTTCGGATTCAAATAACATTTCAACATTAATTAAAAATAATTATTCTTTATATTTTATTGGAAAATTTGCCCATTCTTATTTATCCAATTGTTCTCTTCGGAATCGTTTGCACAGTGATATCAATCGTCGCCATTTTGTTTTCGAGATATCCGCGAACATCCACATCAGAATTCTGTCCAGATAGGCCTGGTGTTAAAAAGAAAACACGCTTTGTTGTTATCTTGGATCGATCGTGTTTAGCGGCTTAGAGGATTTATGGCCTAAACGGGTGTCGTTGACTGTTATTGCAGGTCTGATAAAAATGAGGTAACTTTTAAGCTGTCGAATGTTTGTTTTTTTTTTTTTTTTTTAAACTGAAGCGACATTAGTCTTTGAATAAAAAAAAAAATCTTTCATTGTTGTGTTGTATTACATGAGATACTACTCAATGAAAACAAACTGTGGTGTACGTGACTTTTCTGTATTTTTAAACATCCTTGCAAAGTTCTTAATGGGGATTAAACAAAAATCGAAAAAGAAAATGACAGAGATTTCAAGGATATGAAAGTGGTATTGCAGCATTTAGCCTCAATACCTGGTTTACTTTAACCAGTTTACTAAAGAAAATTGATGTGGTATTTTTATAAAAAATAAATCTGACAAACATCAATCAATTTAACGACATCCATTTGTTTGGCTAACAAAAGTCAATTTATTTGGCAATTCCACTGTATTTAGTTGTAAATAAAGAGACAGAATTTTTTTTTTTTTTTTTTAAACTCCAATTTTGTGTTTTAAAAGTAACGTTTAACGTTTGTTTCTGATGATGCACTTTTTATTAAAAATTATGAACAATAATAAAAATTTTATAGTTTATGTATCCGTTCACTGCAATTTCATTGTCATCATTAGATCTGATTTCACCAACTTGCAACGTATTAAAAATAATTTTAAAAATAAAAAAGATGCAAAATATTTTATAAATGCAAAAGTGCAATTATCAACAACTAAATACTATTTTATCCTTAGATTTATCATCACACATTAAAGATATTATATAATAAATATGAAAAAATGTGTAAAATCAATAAAAAAATTAAATGTTTAATAAATAAATATATAAAGCCGAAAAATGAGAAAAAAAGTAAAATGATTAAAAATATAACAAAAATAAATGCAAAATAAACTACATATGTGCAAATTATAAATTCAAAATATATCATATGTGCAAATTATAAATTACACATTGACAAATTATAAACTACACATGTGCAAATTATAAATTACATATGTGCAAATTATAAATTACTCATGCAAGAACTGTGATATCAACTATGTTTTATCGCTGAATCACAATAAAAAAATTACAGTTTTCATTCAACTAAAAAGAATTAATCAGAATTATTTAATTTTTTTACATATCGGACAAAAATATATACCAGAGGAAATAAAATTATCCATTGCATTCCAACTACATTTCCCCTTTTAAATTACGCTATTCGTGTTAAAAACCTATCCTATGCAAATAGGTGATAGCCAGAAGTTTTGTATCAATTCACAGATTAAAAACGTTTGAATTTCGGACGATAATTACAATATTAAAGACGGAATATAATTGTATTTACAATGTATATAATGTATTTTTATATATCACCAAAAATTTATGGTAATTTCAGACAATTAATTAATGTATCTATAAATAACTTAAGGATAATTATTCTACATTTTAATATTTCAAAAAACATTAAGTTAAATCCAACTAATAGGTTTACTGCAAATAAGTGCAAATGCTAAGTATTTGTTTCATTAATTTTTATAAAACATGTAATATGTGGAATAAGCCTCTTCTTTATTGGTGCAAACAGCACTATGGTGGGCCAAGGCCGTCTGCCTTCTGGCAGATTCCGAGATAGGAGATGGTTTCTTTTACAATGTAGGGTTGTCAGTCTTACGACCAACGCTCTACAATCATATTAGACAACATCTATGGTTTAAAATGGATTCCGAACCACTACAAACATCCATGGTACTGTTTGGGATTCGAGAGCATCACCTGTGGCACCTAGCGCCAGTCACGCGGCCATCAGGCCTTATTAAGCCTCTTATGTTTAACTAATTACAATTTTGACTTCATACATATATGCATATCTAAGAAACCCTTGAAAAATAATTTTTTTCCAGCAACTGTGATGAAATTAATAGATTCATTATTCCTATATCTAATAAGATCATTTGTTTTTGTCCTTTATTTCGAGATTTCTCATCCAAAATTACGTGAATAACTTTAAATGAATCTCAGTTCAGTGAAGGATATAAGCCAAGCGTGTCAAACTTATTTTTCACCAAGAACACATTAAATAAAGGATTATGTATGTGACCTTCGATCTTTTTTAAATAAAAGTATTAAATAAAAGATCGAAGGTCACATACAAAGCAAATACAGAAATAAACTGAAAGCCTATTTTCTTATTACTGTTGCACAAAACAAAATCTGTCTATAGACAATCTAGCCATATTAGGAAAATTCAAAAGCAATTTTTTAAATTTACCTTATTAAAACAAAAAATTGTATCCTTATTTTGTTTTGAAAAAAAAAAATTTGCAACATCTTACATTAATTAAATCTTAAAAATTTGTTTGAATTGTTGAGCTGTAAGTTATTTTTAAAATTAATTACACTTTCTGGTCTGTTAATAATTATTTTATCGCAGCTTTATTATTTTTTAATTATTACACTTTTTTAAAATAATTATAATACATATATTACAAATTATCATCACCTATTCCTCAACAGACATGAAATATTTTTTGTTGAAGCAAAATTCAATCTGTCATTTACTTCTAATTTTCAAAATAATACGAGTAATAATATTTTTCACTTAAATATAACATGTTATAACTTTATATGTGCATTTGATTGATATCAATTCATATAAAGGAAATGTTGATATGAACTGCCAATATAACTATACCAAATAAAATTAAACATTTGTAATAGCAATTTACATTATCCTTCTTTTTTGCATATATTTAAACAGTATCAACTAATTAACTCATAACACAGAAAAATTTGGTGTGTTTATTGCTATATTAATTAAAAATATATTGAATAATTGTGTTGGTTTGATTAGCTTTCATTGTTGAAATTGTTATCATGTCATACATCCATATCACTGGAATAGAATATTGGCAAAAAGAAATAATAGAGTATTGACCTTCCATTTAAATTAAGTTATAATTCGATATTTACATCAATATGATTATTTTATTTGTTATAAAGATACAACAAGTAATTACAACAAGTAATATTCATAAATAATGCTGCATATGTTACCAATATCTCCATTCAAAATCCGGGACCAGTGCATGCAAGCGATGCAAGTTCAACTCCAAAAGTTTTGCAATAACTGTTTTGAAAACGACTTGACTCGGTATAGATGATAAAGGATCGACTTACAATTCCGTCAGAATGTCTAGTTGATATAAAAAAAAAATTTCAACGCAATTTATATAGCATTGAGAATCTTTTTTCTTTTTAGTGCTTACTAACATGTTTGCTTAATTAAATTGCAATGAAATATGCCGAATATGATGCATACTTTTTAATTGTGAAATTGTTTCAAATTTGTCATATTAATTGATGAACAACGAGTGAAGTACTTACCAAATAGTTTGCAATTACAGCATATCCCGTTTCAAATATAGAAGATCCACACACATGAGGAAGCTATCAGTTATTAAAAATAGAAAAGAGCTTGTTGCACAATATGCAACAAGCTCTTTCTAACTCCTGTGGTTTTATTTGGATATAGAAAAATAAGTAAAGTTATAATTAATACTGAGTAATATTATCAAATTTGTGCATTTCACAATGGCAGTGAAAATGAAGTATATTTTAAATTAAACTCTGTGAATAAATCGATTATTATTAAAACGTCCTCGATGTTTGATACAAGCATATTTGTGACAACAAGAACATATAATTTTTTCAACATTGGAGATTCATGGGCATAAAAAAAAAATTATCAGCTAGTTGCTTCATAACACTAGCACAAAGAGCTTGTTGCACAATATGCAGCATACTTTTCTAACTCATGTGGTTTTATTAGATATAGAAAAATAAGTAAAATTATAACTGACACTGAGTAATATTATCATAATTGTGCATTTCACAATGGCATTGAAATATGAACCACATTTTAATTTAAACTCTGTCAATAAATCGATCATTATTAAAACATCATCGATGTGTGACACGAGCAAGGCTGAGACGACAACAACACACACACGTTTTTTTTCGACATAGGAAATTCACACACATAAAAATTATCAGCTAATTGCTTCAAACACCAGCAAGGGCGTGTGTTTTTGCAAGGAATATAATTTAAAATACGCATAATTTCTGCTTCTGGTTCGATTCCAAGACGCAATCCTTGCTCTTGAGGCCATCGTACCCTGCCTCCGTATGATGCATCACTTTCTATGTTAATATCTTCCAAGACATAAACAGTTGAGAAGTTGGATGTCAAACAAAAGAGGATTACACTCCGTTTACAAGTTCGCAGACACGAGTAGTTTCCATCAGCAAGCATGGAGGTCCACATGTAAGGCGTCGTTTTAAAAATGAGGGCCACGCCCGAAGTTCGGGCAATGGGATTGACGGCCTGGATAACGGATAGGCCAGCAAAAGAATGTGGGTTTAGGGATTGTAACGATGAAGTGTTTGTTGCAACATCATTTGTCAGAACTCGGGTGGCCCCATTTGTTACTAGGGAATGGATGAAGACAGTAGTTGGAATTGATTGAAGGCCACAACCGACTCCAGGACTGCTGGAATCATTATCAGCTGCCGTTTGTGTTATCATTACAACGTCTGATAATATTTTTTACGGGTGAAAGGATTCTAGTTGTCTAAATGTAAACATAGAAGTTATTGAAAAGATAACAAATATCTGAATTTGTAATTCGTTAAGGTGTTAAAGTGACCTTGGCCAATTAAAGAAATGCATCTTCTTATTGCTTTGTTTTAATAGATATTAAAGATACAGCAGGAAGAATGTATTCACAGATAGAAGAATGATATATTTAGTAGTTGAGTTTGACTGATGAGCAGAACCGAGTTGCTGATAACGATTCCAAGGTTAAAAGGAGAGACTTATTTATTTCCTTTTTGTACTGTCTGTGTACCAAATAATATTTTTAAGGATTAAAGGTAATTTGGTTATCTATTGGGACCCATAGAAGATATTTAAAATATAAAAAAAACAAATCGTACACAGTAACCTTAACGAATCAGGGAACGTATTTTTTACTGTATTATGTCAAGTGTTTTAAAGTGTTGGTCGCTCTACGGTCATCTTGTGCACACGAGGACTAAACAGTACGGGACCTACAATTTAAAGTGGATTCCGAACCACCAACAAATATTCATGCCACAACCAGGGTTCGAACTTGAAGCCAATGATACCAAAGACCAGAGCGCCATCCACTTGACCACCAGGCCACATGCAATTTGTTGAATGGTTAAAGTAAAAAATGCACAATATATTTTTTTCCAAAGAAGACGAGAAGCAAATATAAAAAATAAATTACTTTTTCTGATTAAACTATTTTATATGAGGGCATAATTTTTACGTTAATTAATTTGAAGTTTTTCATGAGAAAATTAGGAATTACTGAAGAATATTAGTATCTTTTCAATGAAATATTAATGGAAGAGTACTAAATTAATATAAGAAATTTCTTCTCTATATGATTAATTTTTATGTTAATTTAGTTATTTTCTCATTTGTTTTAAGACATAAAATTGTAGATTTTGTATTATCTTACTGCAATTTGTATCAAATGAAATAAAATATAATAAGATATGATAAAGTATTGATGAAATAATACAATTATTCATTATTCATAATGATGAAAATTTTGTAGACGTGTGTAATTTATTTTTATGAAATAGTAAGAAGAAATAATAAAAATACAATACCCTCACAGTTATTATTGCATTATTTTATTACAATAAAACACAAAATAATTTAAGACTTAATATCTTAAAAATACTGTAATATTTTTATCTAATTGATATTTCAAAAGAATATCAGTACACTTTCACAGCTTTTAAATAAATGTTCACGCCCTCGTTGCATTAAAAAGTAGTTTAATTAAGATTATGCAGATGATCCGCTTTCATTGGGAATTCAAAAATACATTACATCCGTTTTCCCAGCAACTTATTCCTCCTACTATCACGGAAACCCATCCATCAGGGCAAAAGTTTCAAATACTTTGAAAGAAAATTACGTTTTGATGCGCGTTATGGATTGTAGGCAAGCCTATAATATAATCGGAAGAAAAACAGGATTTTAAAGCTTCTTTTGCATTCAAAGTATTTGTTGTTGTTGTTTTTTTAAAGTTTAGGCTTCTGTGTTTGAAATTATGCGAATCTTTGAACAACATTTCCAATGTTTACTATAATTGTACGAATGAGAAAGAAATTATTCAAATCAAAGTTTGTTAAAAAAAAAAAAAAAAAAATAAGGAGTAGAAACTTATTATTTTTATTATTTAGAAAATGAAAAATTCTTGTACCTTGCATTGTATTCTTATTTTTTTTTTTTTGTTTCATTTTGTTTAAATGTAGAGATAATCCAATTCTTTTTATATAGTAACACAGTGTCGAATCCACTGACGGCGTCCATTGCAGCAACTGCTTTCAGAAACTACAGGGCCGGATGGCCAAGTGACTAGCTATCATGGCCATAAGTTTAAGGTTCGAATCCCGTCGTTGCCATGGATGTGTGCAGTGGTTCGGAATCCACTTTAAATGGCAAGTCCCGGTATAATATGACTGTAGAGCATAGGGCTGACAACTTTATCCCATAAAAAAGTCAGCGTCACGGAGCCAACGCAAACTTCATGGCCAAGGTGCTCCTCACAACAGAAGGTTTCCCCCTCCTTTCCTCCTCCTGACCACGTGAATTCTTGGACTTGGTCTAAATGTTTCTGGGATAAGAAAAGTGGGATACCAAGTGGGATAAGAAATAACAGAAACTACCAGACTCAATAACAGTATTGACAGGTTGCTTCTCCCATCAGGATGTATGGAAGATATTTTCCTGATTTACTCTCTTACAAGATTCGCTTAAACATATTTCTGGAAGAAAGGGTTCGCCCTCAATCATTAAATGCATGAAACTCACAGATATTTAACAATAAAAAAAAATGCAGATTTTGTTAGAAGTTTTAGCTCATAATCTTGATAGCATTGAAATTTTTGTGATGAACACCACATTGATATTTAAAAATTTTCTGTAAAATGATAAGTAAAAATGTCTTCTATGGTAATTATCTCGAATTTGATTGTCTTTTAAAGAAAAACTCCAAAAGGTAAAATAATTATCAGTACTTCACACCACCAGATACATAAACCCTCCTATGTTATTAGGTTGATAAGAAAGTAAGATCGATTTTTGCAATGTATTTAAATGGCAAAAACCAAAATTACTTTCATGCAAACCCAATAGCTAATATACCATGTATTAAGCTGGTAATCTTCCAAAAAATTTATCAGTAACTTTACAAATATTTCGGTACAATTCTGTCTGAAAGACGTGATTGTACAAATTTTTAGTGAATTTTTAATTTATTTATTTCCCATTTTGATTACTACAGCAAAAACTCATAATATACTTTTAGCGTTAAAAAGCGGCTTGATGACCAATTGGCTAGCTCTCTAGCCTTTAGTATCACAAGCTTCAGATTCGAATCTTAGCGGATGTTTGTTTAGATGTTTTGGAATCCACGTTAAACTGTAGATACCAGTCTAATAATCTGAAGAGCGCAAAAAAATGGCCATATAGAGACAAATCAAACCAATCAATATTAAAAAGTACAAAAACTTCCCCTCTTTCATGATAGATTTTAATTAAAACTATATAAATACAAAATTTAATAAAATAATCTTCATTTTAAAAAACAAGGTATGCAATATAGTTCTTTAAGAATGTATCCACTCACCAAATATTGCAATGCTTTGTGTCAAAAATTTCTTTCAATATCTTTATCTTTATTGCCGCTGAAAAAAGCAAAAGCTACTTTTAAAGGAAAAATATTGCTACTTCTTTTTGCTTGGGAAAACAAAAGATTCGCGAAATCACGTTCACCATATACTTAATGGACCCGTAGTCCACGTTCTCCGCAGATCTGCCTGGTGTCCCAACAACTGAAACTTACCGGTCAAAGGGTGGAAGGAACGGAAGTTTACAGAAGGGAATAAAAAGTCGACTTCTTGATTTAAGAAAAAAAGGCTTCTGGTAAGAAATGTGGAAGGCAAACGCAGCACGTAATCAAACGAAAACGTGAGTTTTGGATCGTGACAATTCGGAAGATTCATGCGATAGAAAGCTTTGGCGAATAATTGATCGTCGCCATATTTATGTAGCGCGCTCCTTTTTAATGCGTCTAATTTATAGATAAAATCTCGGATTACAATAAATGGTTATCTGACACAAGTGGTAAATTCGGTGAACAATTATAAGAAGACTATGATATTCACCAAATAAATTTTTCTGAGTAGATTATTGAATTACTATTATGCACTACAAAAGCTGTTAAGATCATATTTAAATAGAAAGTTAAAGTTTCTTGCATGCAAAGTCAATATCAGACCAGTTGTTTAGTACATGATCCTGGATTATGAGAAAATTTGATGAGGAGTTATTGAGAGTATGGGGTGAAACACTTTGGAGAAAGTTTTTGTTTGTCTCTCTATGGCCCTTTTTGCACACTTTGATCTAATTAAACAGTCACCTACATTAAGTTTAACGTGCATTCCAAAAACCACTAATAAACATCCATGCCCCCACCAGGTTTCGAATCTGATGTCTGTTGTACCAACGACCAGAGCACTAGCCAATTGGCCATCAGGCTGCAGGAAGGGTTTTGGAGCAGAATGTGAAAACGACGAATGGGGAATTAAAGCAAATAAAGAGGTTTAAGATTGTTACAAGGAATCAGATATTATCTCAGAGATAAGGAGAAGGTGAATCCAATGCTTGGTAATGTAGAGGTCCAAACAGAACAATAAGAAGATTCCTTAAGGAAAATCCCATTGGACCTAAACTCAGAGAAACACCATGAGGTAGATGGGGAGATCAAGTCGAAGAAGATTTGAAGAAATGAAAATTCTAACTGGAAACAAAAGGCAATAGCTATGTTGGAATTTCAAAAATGTCTTAAAGAAGGTCACGGCCCTTCAAGGGCTGTGACACCAAGGATGATGGTGATGATGCTAATGAAATGATCGAATTGATCACACAATGCAGAATCAGTATCAGAAGATCATTTCAAATTGATGCTTGAAGAAAAATCCATTTATACTAATTTGGTACGTATACCATATTGTGATAGTTTGGACTGATGAAGTTTAGAGTATTGGATAGAAAATTTTGAGAAAGTTTTTTAGAACAGAATGTGAAAACATGAGTGAAGAATTAGAATAAATCTATCAGATCTATGATTGATACAAGGAATGAGATCTTGTCACGGAAATTCTAGTAGCTAGGTCGTGTAGAGAGAATAGAGCCAAACGGAACAATGAGAAGATTCCCTAAAGAAAATCCCAGTGTATCTAAACCCAAAGGATGACGATGAGTTAGATGGGGAGATCAAATCGACGAAGATTTGAAGAGACTGAAAATCATTAACTAGAAACAAAAGACAACTAGTCTGGTGGAATGGTGGAAATTCTTAAAGGTGGTTAGGACTCTTCAAAGGCTGTAGCATCAAGGATATTGATGATGAGATGATTGAATTGATCACACAATATAAAATCCTTATCAAAAGATCATTTCGAATTGTTGGTAAAAGATAAATTAATTTATACTAATTTGGTACGTATGCATATGACCATCGTTTGAAACGAACGTATTGAGAAAAATCCGATAATCAGAGCATCAAAACAGGGTGGTTCTAAAATAGGATTAAAATATTTAAATATTATCTAAAAAAATGCAAAGAAAAGTAGTCGATTTTGCATCAACAAAAGAAATGATTAGAAAGTATGTACTTCAGTGTTCTCCTAAGACATCTTTTTAATTATGAATAAATATTTAATGTATATCTCTCACAGGAAATAAGTTGGGTGCTAAAAAACCAGGTTCAACCATGCAAATCAAAACTTGTGGAGTGTTATTTAACATGATGATGAGAATATGTTAGTATGAGTTGCATAACTTTATCTAAATTAAGAAATCTACAATTCATTCAAAGTAATAGATATAAGCATTTGCTTATTTTTTAAAGGACATGAATATGTTAGCTGATAAATCAACTTTATGAACATATTTTATCTTTTAACATAGTATATCGAACATATTTCATCTTTTAGGATAGTACACATGGCTTTCTCCTGAATATATTCTATACTTTATTAAACAATAAAAAAATGGAGATACATAAATAAACGAAATTTAAATAAAGCATGTTTACTTGGAAAAAATTATTTATTTAAAATGTAGGACTTGCATAATTATTGAATAATCTCACAATAAGCTAATCCAGAATAAAAAAAAAATTAATTAATTCATCATGAGAGACAAAACAAATTATGGGAATAAGTCTATACTAAAATACTTTTCTTTAAATATTTTCACAGGAATATGTTTCACATACAAATCGATTAACAACTTTTTAAAAATCACAATACTTACATCAGACAACTTATTCGTCCCAAGTCATCATTTTACCCAATAATTTCAGATCAACTAAAGCACAGTTATAAGTTTGATGATAGAAAAACACACGTCTAGACACAATAAAAACACAGGAAAAAGAACACAGCTGGAAATAAATAATTTCAACTAAATTAATTGGAAAAAAAAAATACTTATTGTTGTTTTTTTATGACTAGACGGGAATAAAACTCATCACAATCTTAAGCTAATTATTATTCGTTTTTATAATTAGAAGACTTTACAAGGCGTTGGCTGTTTGTGTGTTTTTTATTATTATTATTATTATATGTAAAAAAAAATAAACCTTATGTCATTATTCGACACCGAATTTCAAACCTGTAATCCTTTCACCGAGCAAAAGAAGAGAAATAAAGCACTCAATTACAGCGTGCTAAATGAATATAATTCTATCTTATAAAGTACTAGTTTTCATGTTCATAATCATGTTTTTCGAGCGCATAATCTTTAGAATAATAATTCCGCACACTGTCAACTGCCTTCTATCCTTTTCAAAAAAACTGTCTCGTATAATTAGCCCATAAAAGGAAACTTTTTTTATCTTTTATTATTCTTGTCGGTAATAAAGTGTTAGGTAAAAAATAAAAGAAAAAAAATTTAGAAGTGTTTCTTTTTTTTTCCTTTGTTCTTCCAAGAATGTCTTGAGTACGAAATAAAATAAAAGTGTTAAGACACTAAAAGAAGGTACTTTGACTTGGAGCTATTTAGTCGCAAATTATTAAATACCAAAAAGTAAAATTTTGATCATTTGGAAGATGATAGCGTTTCATAGAAGCAGCTCGCTTTTAAATTAACTGCTATTAGAGAACAAAACAATAAGCGAAGACGTGAAATGAGATTAATTTATAGCGAAAAAAGTGTCATAAAGTAATCCTCAATTAAGTTTTTCTCGTATTTTATATCTAAAAATGTAATACATCACACTGAGACTATAAAATTTAAATAATTTAATTGGGTTCTGCAAGAATTTAGCTAACTTTCATTGTTACATGTTTGCAAAGTTTCAAAATTTTGAATAAAATATAATCCTTTTAAATTTATTATTGAACTGGAAAGATTTGTTTAAATCTTTCAATTACTAAAATAAATTTTTTTACGTTATCATGGGTAGCCTTGAAAAAGAAAACGTTGTTTATTTGTTTGAACACTGATATTATTTACGTGAAAAAATTTGTTTATTAGAAAAGACAGAATTAAACTATACAGACAGAATTTTAAAAATATTTATTTAAAAAATTCTAAATCAAATATTTTGTAATTATTATCATTATTTTTTTATTATTTATTATTATTTTTTTTTTCAGTTTAAAGATTTATAAACAATTTTAAATTATGTTAATTTTAAAAAAAATATAATGTATGATGGGATGAAATACATGTAATCTTTTCAATAATATATGAATTTAAACCATAAAAATACACTTTTGAGGTGATTATCGTACGCAAACAGGAATATTCGAGCCTTAAAGTGATAATGCAGTCATAACCTACGAAATTATAATCGCAAATTCTGTTCCATTAATACAAATATTTCATTTATTTTTCTGAAACATTTTTTAAAAATGCAGCTGAAAACAGTTTGATTTTCCTTTTCGTTTTTACATAAAAATATTCTATATTTTTAATATACCAATAAAACAAATGGAGTGACATAAATAAATGTAACTGAAATAAAACATAATTATTACAAAAAAATTATTTTTTAAAAATGTAAGACTTTCATAATAATTGAATTAGTGCTATCTCTCAATAAGATTATGCTGAATAAAAAAATTAATTAATAAATACAAGATTAGAGACAAAAAATTATGTGAATAAGTCTCTGTAATATACTTTTCTTCAAATATATTTTTACAGGAATATGTTCCCGTGAAAATAACTGACATATGTTTAGAAATCACAATACTTTTCTCATAAAACTTATTTAAAATCCACATGTCATCATTTTACGTAACAATTTCAGACCAACCTAAAGCAAAGTCATCAGTTGGATAATAGAAAAACACACGTCTAGACACAATAAAAACACACGAAAAATGAGACAGCTGGAAATAAATAATTTCAACTAAATTAATTGCAGAAAAAAAAATACTTATTGTTGTTTTTATGACTAAACGGAATAAAACTCATCACAATCTTAAGCTAATTATTATTCGTTTTATAATTAGAAGACTTTGTAAGGCGTTGGCTGATTGTGTGCGTTTTTTTATCGTTGTCATTATTATATGTAAAAAAAAATAAATCTTATGTCATTATTCGACACCGAATTTCAAACCTGTAATCCTTTCACCCAGCAAAAGAAGAGGAAATAAAGCACTCAATTACAGCGTGCTAAATGAATATCATTCTGTCTTAAAAAGTACTAGTTTTCATGTTCATAATCATGTTTTTCGAGCGCATAATCTTTAGAATAATAATTCCGCACACTGTCAACTGCCTTCTATCCTTTTGTAAAAAAAACTATCTCGTATAATTAGCCCATAAAAAGGAAACTTTTTTTTATCTTTTATAATTCTCGTCGGTAATAAAGTGTTAGGTAAAAAAAAAAAAAAGAAAAAAAAAATTTAGAAGTGTTTCTTTTTTTCCTTTGTTCTTCTAAGAATGTCTTGAGTACGAAATAAAATAAAAGCGTTAAGACACTAAAAAAGAAGGTACTTTAACTCGGAGCTATTTAGTCGCAAATTATTAAATACCAAAAGCAGAATTTTGATCATTTGGAAGATGATAGCGTTTCATAGAAGCAGCTCGCTTTTAAATTAACTGCTATTAGAGAACAAAACAATAAGTGAAGACGTGAAATGAGATTAATTTATAGCGAAAAAGAGTCACAAAGTAATCCTCAATTAAGTTTTTCTCGTATTTTTATCTAAAAATTTAATACCTCACACTGAAACTGTATGAAATTTAAATAATTTAATTGGGTTCTGTAAGAATTTAAGTAAACTTTCATGTTTACATGTTTGCAAAGTTTGAAAATTTTCGATAAAATATAATCCCTTTAAATTTATTATTGAACTGAAATATTTCTTTAAATCTTTCAATTACTATAATAACAATGTTTTTATGTTATCAATGGGTAGTCTTTGAAAGAAAACGTTGTTTAGTGATACTGATATTATTTATTTGAAAAATTTGTTTATTATAATAATAACAGGCATAATTAAGTACTATACAAACATAATTTTTAAAATATTAGTTTAAAAAATTCTAAGCAAAAATTTGTAATTATTTTCATTATTTATTTATTTTTCATTTTATTTCTTGAGTTTAAAGATTTCAAACAATTTAAAATTATGTTAAATTTTAAAAAATATATGCTGTTGGTGTCAAAAAAGTAGTGCATAATGTGATAAAATATATGTAGTGTGTATAATAATATACGAATTTAAAACCATAAAATACACTTTTTGAGGATTAACTTACACAAACAGAAATATTAGAGTCTAAAAATGGTAATATAGTAATACCCATGAAATTATGATCGCAAAATCTGTCTCATTAATGCAAATATTTAATTTATTTTTCTAAACGATTCTCTTTAAAATTCATCGGAAAAGAAATTTGATTTTGGTTTTTACTTTACATGAATATATTTTATACTTTTTTTTTTATAACAATAAAATAAATGGAGATAAATAAATAAACGTAACTGAAATAAACTTAAGTATTACAAAAAAATTATTTATTAAAAATGTAAGACTTGCATAATAAATGAATTAGTGCTATCTCACAATAAGTTAATCCAGGATAAAAAATAATTAATAAATTCATGATTAGAGACAAAATAATTATGGGAATAAGTCTATTTATTTGTAATATATATATTTTTTTAAATATTTTCAAAAGGAATATGTTTCACGTACAAATCAACTAACATCTGCTTAGAAATCACAATAATTTTTCTCATAAAACTACTTTAAATACACATGTCATCAATTTACGTAACAATTTCAGACCAACTGAAAGCACAGTTATCAGTTTGATGACAGAAAAGCACACGTCTAGACACAATAAAAAACACACGAAAAATGAGACAGCTGGAAATAAATAATTTCAACAAAATTAATTGGAAAAAAAAAATACTTATTGTGACTAGACGGGATAACACTCATCACAATCTTAAGCTAATTATTATTCGTTTTATAATTAGAAGACTTTTTGCAAGGCGTTGGCTGATTGTGTGTGTTTTTTATTTATTTTATTATTATTATATGTAAAAAAAAAATCTTATGTCATTATTCGACACCGAATTTCAAACCTGTAATCCTTTCACCAAGCAAAAGAAAGAAAATAAAGCACTCAATTACAGCGCGCTAAATGAATATAACTCTATCTTATAAAGTACTAGTTTTCATGTTCATAATCATGTTTTTTCGAGTGCATAATCTTTAGAATAATAATTCCGCACACTGTCAACTGCCTTCTATCCTTTTGTAAAAAAACTGTCTCGTATAATTAGCCCATAAAAAGGAACAATTTTTTCTCCCCTTTATAATTCTCGTCGGTAATAAAGTGTTAGAAAAAAAAAAAAAGAACAAAAAAAAATTTAAAGTGTTTCTTTTTTTTGCTTTGTTCTTCCAAGATTGTCTTGAGTACAATATAAAAAGTCTTAAGACACTAAAAAGAAGGTACTTTAACTCGAAGCTATTTAGTCGCAAATTATTAAATACCAAAAGTAGAATTTTGATCATTTGGAAGATGATAGAGTTTCATAGAAGTAGCTCACTTTTAAATTAACTGCTATTAGAGAACAAAACAATAAGCGAAGACGTAAAATGAGATTAATTTATAGCGAAAAAGAGTGTCATAAAGTAATCCTCAATTAAGTTTTTCTCGCATTTTATATCTAAAAATGTATCACTTCATGCACTGAGACTGTATAAAATTTAAATAATTTAATTGGGTTCTGCAAGAATTTAAGTAAGCTTTCATTTTTTACATGTTTGCGAGGTTTCAAAATTTTCGATAAAATATAATCCCTTTAAATTTGTTATTCAGATAATTTATTGTTTAACTGAAAGATTTGTTTAAGTCTTTCAATTATTAAAAGAACATTTTGTTTCAAAATGAAAAAACAATGCATGAAAATAATGACATTCCTTTTTTAATAATTGATATTATTTATTCAAAAAAAAAATTTGTAAATGTTTATTAGATCTCTAATGTATAGGTTAAGTACTGAAAAGACAGAATTTTAAAATATTAATGTAAGGAATTCTAAACAAAATATTTGAAAATATTATTATATTTTTAGGAGAGTTTAGAGATCTGCAACAATTTAAAATTATGCTGTTTATTAAAAAAACATATACTTTTGATGTCAAAAACATATTCTTTTGATGTCAAAAACATAATGCATAATGTGATGAAATTTATTTAATGTATATAATATTATTAATAAAAGCAACCGAGTCAATTCTTATCTTTAACTTGAGTTCTAAATAACCTTGTTAAAATAAATAACAAGATGTTTCTCAAAAAAATTACTACTGATGTTATTTAGAGCTTAAGTTAAGTTAAATATAAGCAATGACTTTTAATTAATTTAAGCTCTATATAACATTACTACTACTATTACATCATACCAGTAGTCCAGTAGTAGTAATATTATTTAGAGCTTAAGATAAATTAAAAGATAAGCAATGGCTTTCAATTAACTTAAAACTACTAATGGTAATGGAGTAATGGTAGTAGTAATGTTATTTAGAGCTTATTTTAAGTTAAAGATAAGCTATAACACCAAGATTAAGATTAAGATTAAGAAGATCTAAGATTAAGATTTAAACGAATTTAAGCTCTAAATAACATTATTACTACTACTATATCACACCAGTAGTAGTAATGCTATTTACAGCTTAAGTTAAGTTAAAGATAAACAATGACTTTAAAGGAATTTAAGCTCTAAATAATATTGCTACTACTGGTGTGGTGTAGTAACAGTATTAATGTTATTTCGAGCTTAAGTTAAATTAAAGATGAAAAGTATACAACAATGCTTAACTTTTTAACATCAGATAAATATTCTGACCATTGCCAAACTGTCAATTATAAAGTACAGTGTTGCCACTGGGTTAATAATATATATTACAGTTTAATAACTGAAAATGTTTACCTTTTATAAAATTGCATACATAATATTATCAAACAAAGATATAAAGATTTTAATTTAATTTTATGTTGATCTAAAATTAAATCTAAGTTATGCTTGGAAACAAACTTAATTTAACTCAAATAAGCAGAAGATCAAAAAATATTAATAACCAAAGTATATTTTAAAAAAAAACTAACAACTATTGTATATTATTACAATCGCTATTATTACAAATCACTATTATTATTAATATTATTAATAATACAATTACTATAATAAACTTTTTCAAATTAACTAATATTTTCACTTTAAAAGCTAAACCCTTTCTTGGATGACGATTACTCAGAAAATAAATGTATTATTTTTGTTGTTTATCTGAAAATCTTATTTAAACAAATTATCTCTTTTTTATTTTTTGTTTAAACTAAAACCATTTTGATGGAATCCCAGTTAATTCATCTCATTAATAGTGAACAAAAAAAAATAACCTTTCATAATTTCTTTGGCAATCAAGCAATGCATTTTTACACCATTCTGTTCAAAGATCCCTGAGGATTTAAACATTAAAAAAAAAAAAAAAAAAAACTCTTGCATGGTACGAAAATGCCTCGCGTGTGAAACTTCCCAACGAATTCAACCCATTCGTCGCTGCTTCTGACAACTCATGATTAATATCAATTCGGTTGAAAAAAAAAAAAAAATCCTGCCAGAGATCCCCTGAGGTAAAAACCGAAGGGCATAAAAACCAAAAGTTAAAAAGCGAGAGATATTGCCATCCTATCATGAAAAATACTTTTCAAAAGAAAAGTTCTTCGGTCACAGCATTGATGCTTTTTAGTTCTGATCACATACCACAAGCAGGCAAACGCCAAAGCAGACGCGGACGGCCATTTTTAAATGGTCGCGCCAAAGTTTCAATCAAAATATCAGCCTCATTCTAATTTCGTGATAACCTCTCGCAAAACTCATTGGTAAATGTTATTCTTTTTTGTGGTAAGAATGAAAACATTTAGACAAAAATGTCAATTTAAAACCAAAGACATCCTTTTTGTATTTATTAAATTTAAAAATAAAATGATAAAGATAAAAATTTCTGATATAGATAAATTTCTGAATTAAACAACCTGTATGCAATACATAAAGAATTTTTATTGTAACATTTTTGTTTAGATATAAGCTTTTATTCTATAAATTCACGTAGCACAAGTAATATTCCTATAACACGGTGTCTTATTAATACCATTTAGATTCAGACGCTTTTAATATAAGATAGCGTATTTACGCCACTATTCCAAGTTCAAGTGGATAAACTTTTCATCTTTATGATAAAAGATGAAAACTATGTAATGCATGAATTAAACAACCGATCAAATAAATAAATAAATTTCATTGAACCATTTTTGTTTAGATCCAAGCTAACTCAAAAAAAAAAATCATGTAGTACAAGTAACTTAAGTAGCATTCCTATAACGCGGTTTCTTTCTAATACGGTTTAGATTCAGACTCTATTTTTATAAGATGGCATATTTACGCCGCTGTTAAGTTCCAATTGGGCAAAATAGATGAGTGAATTCATTCTATCGCATATCAGTTCTACACAAAATGGATTATTATTGTTTTTGTCACTTATCCCACTTGGTAGACAGTAACAACTAGATCAAGTCCAGTAACCCATGTGGTCACATGGATGGATGGGGCAGCTTCTGTCGTGAATGGAACACCCGTAGGCAAAAGACTGACTTTTTACGGGGTAGAGTTGTCAACCCTGTGTCCTATTAGACCGTACTACGGCTTAAAGTGAATTTTGAGTCACTACAAACATCCATGGTACCACCGAATTCGAACCCGAAACCTGTGGCACCGAGATTTAATCACTCGGCCTTCAAATACTGTTATGATTTTTACTATGTTTGATGATAATCAATAATGATAATAATGAAAACAATATGTAATCCATTTACTATTATTCTTTTAATAGATGCCTTTTAGTTATAAAATAAATATAAAACTCAATCAAACTTCGTATTCAAGTTTTAATGCATTTTATTGTATAGTTGTTTCAATGGATATTAAATATTATTTTTAACCAAGAAAATATGCATAAATAATTTTTTTCTGATTTTTGATAAAAATTATTTATATATTTAAAAATTTAAATTATTACATTACAATTATCAAAATTACTTTAAAAAATTATTTTAAAAATATTTTAAAAATTACAAATTATCTTAAAATTAAAATATTTTTTTGAAATTATCTTAAAATTAAAATATTTTTTGTGAAATTATCTTAAAATTAAATTTATTAAAATTTTTTTCAAAATTATCTTAACAAATTTTTTTTCAAAAATTTTTAACTTATACTATACACTTTTTTTTAACCTGTGACAGATAGAAAGTTTTCAATAAAAATGTATGTGATAGCTGGTTACAATAACAGAAATTTAAGATGATATTTTCTCTTATTTAATATATACAGTAGTTCAGTTGTTATATTTTTCCCGGAGCTCCTTTCCTCATGGCCAACCATAAATTCTCACTTACATAACTTTAGGCCAAGCAAAGTAAATAATAATACAGGTTATTTTCGTATGATTTATTGTTGCACTTTTTTTATACTCTATTTTTTATTCTTTGTGTCACATATTTCAAACTGATTGTATTCGCTTTCAGAAAACTCTCCACTTTTTATTTCGGTGCATTTTCTTTTCGCCACAACATTACTGCTGAAGTCTTATCAGTTTATCTTTAATGAAAAATGTTATAAAAATAAAAATATTAAAGTGAAAATAAATCTTATTATTATTTTCCCCATACATGCCTTAGTTAACAAGGAAACCAAATTAATTTTGTCATTCCTTTATATATTTGTATTTTAATCATAATGTTTCTTATACTTTATCTTTTGATGTTTTAAATGGTTCAAAATTAAGAATCATTCTTAAATATAAATATATATATATATATATATATAAATCAACTGAAATGGTCGAATAAATGTAGGTGTAAATTTCAAATTATTACAAATTCTTGTTAGCTGTATAGAGTCAACATTTTTCATTAAGCACATTTCTTTAGTTCTACTTATGTATATCATGAATAGCCCACTGACCAAGTTAAAGGACCCACTGACTGTTAAACCACGTTAAAGGGTGATAAAGCCACGTTAAAAGGGCCCACTGATCATGTGAAAGCCCACTGACCATGTTAAATGACTCACTGATCATGTGGTAAAGCTGATCCTGTTAAAAGACTCACAGATTATGTGAAAGTTCAATGACCATGTTAAAAACTAAATTAGACTTTTTCCAGACGACTTTCAGGGGTAATTGCTGCATTTGAGTGTCCAGAAAACTTATAAAACTCCCACCAGGCAATCTGACTATCGGTTTACATGTGTTGGCTCAGTTACTATCGCTACCAATTTCTATCATCTTTCTGAACGAAGTTGCTGCAACGAGCGCCACTAGTGAGCTCGAACCCGACATTCTCTCGAGCACTGATACGTTCTTTACCCATTTTGTCACCAGTTTAGAATCTTGTTAACTTATGGTTCCTTCTTAAATGAGTTTTTGAATTTCAAATTCTTCTTATCTTTTCATTCAACTAAAGTATATCCCTTAATAGTGTTACTTATATAGTACGAAAACAATAAATAATATAATAAATGAATCCCTTTGAGATTTTATCTTTCCTAACAATGCAATTTATATCCAATATTATAAATCTTAATCTAATGCTGAAGAAACCGCTGGAGTACCGTGAATATATATTAGTTTATTCAAGAGCTTCGATAAATAAATAGTTAATTATTACTTCATCAGCACTTTCCCATGAATTAATCCAAACAAATTGCAACTAGATTAGTCGTAACTATAATCAATGATATGAAGGAATAGTGGACACTTATACGCTTAATTCAGTTTCATACTCAATCCAATCAAGTCCATTTGTTTTATATGTCCTTTGAAATTATGGTAGCTATTAGCAGCATTACGCATGTGGTATCCAGTTTTACAAATGGAAAACCACACACATCTTCACATTTGATAAAACTAAACTTATTGCAATATTTACAAGCGTTATTTAAGCATTGTACATTCATTATCTGGGTAAAGATATATCTTCATCTTAATGTTTGTTAAATTAAAAAATAAATTAATCATACTATTAATATAACTGGTTTACTTATTTATTTTATGAATTACTATTTTATTTTATGAACTGAATATTCAAAGGAAATCCGTGTCCTATAGTAAACTGGGTATAGGACACAGTAAACTCCTAACCTGGGTACAGATAATGGTAAACATGTAAACTGGGTACTAAACTAGACTCTTTCAACAAAAGGGATACAGAACTCTTGTGAATTATAATGATTTATTTATTCTAACGAATTGTTTACCTGGTGGCCAAACATGGTGTCGATGGCGACCTTGAAAATCGAGACCCGTGACGTCACCGAAGTTATTTAACGGATGTGAGCTGTTGCACGGCTCATTAAGGACTAATGACCCGCGAAAAGCAGCAAAAAGTGAAAAGAAGAAGTTTTGCGCGCTTCTTTACACCCTCACCCCTTCCCTTCCAAGGATGCACACACAAGAAAGGGCTTCCTACAGGGCATGAAGGATTGAATATTAAAAAGCAGCCTCTCTCCCAGTGGATGAAATACAATGAGGCGTGAAACACCGCCTCGCAGAATAGATTTTTTTATGCGCGCTCGCTTTCCCATGAATACAAAGTATCGTTCTTTCAGGCGGCCCAAAGTTGCAGTGAAAATGTTTCGCTGCTTAGTACACAAACGGGAAAGTTGTTTAAGTGTACGCGCGGGAGGGGATGAAACTTGGTTAAGGGAGAAAATCTAGTTTTTGATGGAAGGTGGCCTTCTTGAAGAGACACTGCGGAACCGGCCACCCACGTTTATAGTTAGGAGGTCAGAAAATGAAATTTAATTTTCCGTCAGATCGTTCTGCTAAATAAGTAAAGAGTT